>JANHFM010001334.1:7976-21560 GCA_032468115.1 Grayia smithii | reverse complement strand
GTTCTCCAAACTGCTCAAAATTTCCACTACCGGTTCTCCAGAACCTGTCAGAACCTGCTGGATTTCACCCCTGAACTGAAGCAAAAATACGGCTGTTCTTTTGGAGCTCCATTCTGCAAAATGAAGGAAGTGATATGTCTCATCATTCAAAGAATTTTCCCTAACCATTAGACCATTAATACTGAACAAGTCTAGTGTAAGTAGGACTAAGACTAGTAATTTGATTACTAAATGAATGTAGAGTGAGAAAATTGGTCTTTTTAAATTGTTGGTGATATATATCAAGTTTTCAAGTAAAAGGACACTCTCTGGTCAAAGTGGGAAAGAACTCTGCACCTTCTTTATCCTCAAAAAGTCTCAGGTGCTTAGGAAAAGTTGATGTCCCTTTCTACACACTCCCATCTCAAATGCTAGTAAGGATCAAAGAGAGAACAGCTAAAGCATTAGAGGCTAAATCACAAGTAAGATTGTTCCCTCCCTGTTTCTCTCTCATACACATTTGGTTTCCTTTTATACTGAAGGCAATACCTCCATTTTTATAATCAGTGTCCTAGTGTTCAAGCTGCCTTAATTAAACAAATATCATGGAGACGTCATTCCTGTTTCTCCAGTCAAATTATTACACTGGTTGAATATTTGCTGCTCATTTACTGGGTTGGTAGAGAAGCCTAGAAGGAACACTGGAAGCTGGAAGGAAAGGAACACTTTGGGTTCTCCTTTTCTCCTTTCCAATCTGGTGCTCTTGTACAAGCATATAGGAACACTCTCCCAAAACAATATAGATGCATCTAGCTGCTGAGCCAGAGCTCTATATCTGTCCATACAAGGGGAGGGAATCTCATGCTACACTCTCCATACTTAAGGTTGTGTCCAAAAACATGTGGCATGGAATTTTTTATGATGAGCTCAGCTTGCAATACTTCCATCATAACTTTGTGTCCAGTATTTATTTTAGAACATGTAGCAAATGGTAGAGCTATAAAGTTCTGTGCCATACACAGAGAAATGCTGGAATTGGGAAAATAATTTACAAATAGTTTAATTTTAGACCTGATTCTTGAAGCCAAAGGCAATGTTTGTGCCAAGATGAAATGCAAACCATTGAGCCAAAGAAGAAATCTATTCTGCCCCTACAGGACTACAGGAAATGATGGACTTTGATCTTTCTACCAACTTTTGAGATGAAATGTAGACTGAGAGAAAATTTGCATGTTAAGGACAAACTCTCCTAAGCCCCTTCCCAAAATGAAAGACTTATATTTACATGTCTGAACCTGCTTCAATTAATTGTGCATCATAGTTGACGATGTCAGTATCTGGATTTGTGCCTCAAGTACAGCTTGACTTAGAATCAAGAAGAAAAGTGGCTAGAAATTTATAAGTGGACTTCACATTTATAATTGGATTGGTTGTCATAACTATGTGAAATATTTCCTGTTTGTGATTTTAGGAGGACTGGAGATTAGATTTCTGCAGAATGTGCTGTTTAGGCACTCTTGTCTATATTTTGGGCTCTCTTATATTCATGGATTTTGGAACTATTATTAATTTTTCGAACCTATGCAACCCCAACTTTATGCATCCTCTTGTTCATGTGGTTTTAGAGAATGTTCCTCTGTTCCAAATGAAGCTCAGTCTCTCTTCCCCCCTAATATCTTTAACAATAATGCAAATTCACAAACATGCAAATTTGGTTCACATAATGATTTACAGCCATAAGTTTGTTTTCTCTGTGTATAAAATATTCTATTTTTGCACAAAGGGGAGATTGAGCAAGAAATCAAGTCCTCAACCACTTCATCTTCCTCTACTCATACACCCTTCCTGCCATTTTTCAGTGCCAAAAGTTAAAAATTACAATCAGGACAAAAAAGTAAGAAATTGCAGTGGGCTCCTCACAAAGAATTAATATAGCAGAAGGTACTAACCTATTCTGGGCAACATTCCTTCCAGGATACCAGGATCCTGCTAATTAAATAACAAAAGATCCTTTCTTCCAAAAAAGTGCCACCTCCATTTGCAATGTTAAACAAACAGAAACTGCAAACTCAACAGGGGTGCTTGACCATAGAGCATTCCCTTTGGAAACCCGGCTCATTGCACTTTCTTGAAATTCCTAGTGAAAAAGTGCTTTTGAAGAACAAAGGCTAGGTTTTTCCTATATAGGGGGTTGTCAGTGAAGGCTCCAACCAGCTGATCATTATGGAATAAACTTCACTTCTGATCCAACTGCTTGTATTCTGTGATCTTTATTCTCAGCTCGGAAACAAATCTGTTTTTTTTTTTTCTAACAAGATTGTATTTATTTTTGTGCAATGCCTGTTTTATTTACATCTATGAACATGCTGAGAAAAAGGTAGGAGAGAAATATAGCAGTTTGGAGAGATAATGTTTATAATATGAAGCTTTCCAGGAAAGTTGTTTGTCTTGCACCTTGCACATCAAGAAGAAACAGATAGTTCCTGAGACAAGGACACTATACGCTGATATTTGAATACAAATTTTTTCTAGTCCAGTTCTGGGAATTTCTAGATAAGATTAGGAAAGATAATCGTAAATATGAACAAGCTACAGCCAATCAGCATAGGCAATGTTAATGTAAATAACCTTTTTATATTCCTAAATATATTATTCAAAGCTGTTTTTGTCAATAGTGGAAAACATATTCTTTGCTTGGCAGGAATATCAAATACTCATAAGAAATAGGCAACTTGCAGCCTATGACTTAAAGCATAACCTCATTTGCTTAAAGCCTTGGAACATAGCATGATCATATTATTGTCATTTGAGGATGAATTGCTTTTGAAAATCAGCAAAATGAATTGTAAAGTAATTAAGGCTTTAATAGATGTAATAAACCTATCCTAATAAAGAAAGAAAAAAGAAGGGGAAAGAAATTCTGGTCTTCTCAATGTTACTACATCACCATAGTGCTCTGTCAATGATCAAAGGAAAAATAGAGAAAAATGTGACCAAAGAAAGATTGACAATGCTAGATTGCAAATAGGAAATATTTGGAGCTGCTGTTAAAATGAGAATTAATATAGTATCTTCCTATGCCTATGAGGCTGCCCTTGAGATGCACACGGAGGCTTCAGCTAGTCCAGAATGCGGCCGCACGGGTAGTTATGGGAGTAATCCCATACTCCCATGTAACACCACTCCTGCATGAGCTGCACTGGCTTCCAGTCGCTTTCCGTGTGCGCTTCAAGGTGCTGGTTTTGACCTATAAAGCCCTACATGGCTTAGGCCCAGGATACCTGCTGGACCATCTACTGCCACAAGCATCCTCCCAGCACCCGGTCCGCTCCCATAGGGTGCCCTCAGCCAGACAATGTCGACTGGCGGCACCCAGGGGGAGAGCTTTCTCTGTGGGAGCCCCGACCCTGTGGAATGATCTACCTGTGGAACTCCGGACCACTCCAGACCTTTGCTCCTTCTGCCGCGACCTGAAAACGTGGCTTTTTCATCAATCAGGCTACGGCTGACCAATTTTTAGATTTATTTTTTTTTACTATTATATTTAATATGGATTTTAACTTTTATTACTGCCCCTTTTTAACTTCTAATTTTAATCTGAAGTGTGATGTTATGTTTGTATGTGTTTGTGTTTGGTCTGTATGAATTTTGTGGTTTTTATATGTTTTTTATATTTATGTTTTTATTGTGAGCCGCCCCGAGTCCTTCTGGAGAAGGGCGGCATAGAAATTGAAATAAAATAAAATAAAAATAAAATAAATAGACCTTTGGACTAGATAGAAAAGGGGGAGGTGAAAAAAATTCTAACTCTTTGTGTGGCTTCCTCTTCTAGATATTATCCTCCTGGCCGTTTGGACGATGCTAGCACTCGGAGGAATCACCGTTCAGTTGCGCCGAGAAAGACACGAGGCTCCTTTCCCGCCACACCCGTATCGGTTATGGAAACGTGAGCGAGAACGCAGGGTCACCAACGTCTTGGATCCCAGCCACCACGTCCCTCCCTTGAGAGAGCGGATCCACAATAAGCTGTCCCAGATCAAGGACCTCTTTCAGAAAGAGCAGGCGGCAGGCGAAAGAACGCCGCTACTCTTCTAAACTGATTTCACCGACGGGAAGGCTTGAGAAAGGTGGACGGACGCCTTTGTGGGACGGGGCACGAGGACAAAGGTTTTCCCAGTGGTCTTTTCTACCTCCGTCGAACTGGAGAAGAATCCACGGTTGTTGTCTAAGACGAATCCACTTGTATTTTGTTTTCCAAAAGTGCTGTGGCAGCCAAGGAACTTTTTTTGCCTGCAATTTTAATCTTTGACAGAAAAAAATAAACGTGTACAGTTATTGTGTGGGAAGGGGGGGATGCAGGAAGAGTAGGACAGAAGGGTAAGATGAATAAGCAGCGTGTGCAACTTTAAAACTTCAGAGCGTTGAGACAGAAAATGATAATTTTAGATTCACGGGGTTGTCACAGTCCCGAAAGGGGGAAATTTAGTTTCGGAACAGGATCTGCAAAGTGTTGAGGAAGGGGGAAAAGAAAAAATTTAATTGTGGGCCTTTGTACTCTTAGGGATTAACTCTTGGATGATCAGTGCTAGTAAATAACAGGTTTCAATTGTCCAGCAGCACTAAAAATGGAATTTTCCTTCGATTGTGTTTACTAGTTGTGTGCAACAAAATACATTTTGACTTTGAGATATGGAAGAAGGGGTGGGTTTTCTCAAAGCCTGTAGCAAGAGTTTGTTTTTTTAAAAAAAAGCAGACTAGAAAAGGTGAATGATCTCTGGAATCCAGTGCTTTTTTTAAAAAAAAAGAAAGAATAACCATGTAATATATCTAATGCGTTTTAACAGTAGTCCATTTTCGGACCAGGTTGCTCTTTGTTTAGAATTAATTGGCTATAAAATATTTTTTCCCTTATTATTTTTATAAGATAAAAAAACTAGTACGTTGAAGCATCTTTTGATACCCTGGTTAAAAAAATGTAAAAAACAAAACAAAAAAAACCTGAAAAACAACCACATGAAGTATATTTATTTCCTACAGTAAGCAGGAGGCATTAGGCAACCTGCTGTACAGGGGCAAGATTGTCTTAAATCATGATTTAATGCTGTTTCTCTTATCTCCTGTGGTTTATATTCAGCCTTAGGGAAAGCAGGTCCTTTTCAAATTGAGCATACCTAGGTAGGTTAGTTGGGTAGATCCAAATCCCAAATTATTTTACCCTGATTATTCAGAGATCATTTCTGCATTTTGGAGACCGAAGAAGTGACCCGGGGCAAGAGAACTTGTTCAGTTTTAATTTATTATGGAGAAAAAAAAACATGTAAATGACGTTAGTTATATTCTAACGCTGAAAATGTATTGAGAAATCCCCTTTTTTTAAATTGGGATTTTATGATGTTTCTGAACTGTGGAACTAAGTTCCTGAATCTTCTGAAGGTATGGAGATTAAATTTTCCTGAGATAAAATTTTCCTTCTTTTTCCGTTATGAAAACTATTCCTCTAAGTTGAATACTTACAGATTTAATGGTAGCCTTTAAATCAGTGCTTCTCAACCTTGGCCGCTGGAAGATGTGTGGACTTCAACTCCCAGAATTCCCCAGCCAGCAGAGCAGTGCAGATGGGCAGTGTTTACGAGATGATGAAACTTATTTTTTTCATCTCCTTTTTCCGTTTTAAAACTATTTGTTGCGTTGATCGTTTTTTAGGCTGTTGACTCATGTTGAAACTCCACGTAATTGGGAATGGGGATTGGAAGGCAGTGTCTGAAAATGGGTTGAATAGCATAAATTGCAGTGATTTTTTTCCATCCAGCCAAAAGATTTATTTTTTCAAGTGAGAAGTTAAGTGCCTAGCCAAACCAGCCAGGCCTGGTGTATCTTTCCTTCAAGGGATACGTGATACGCCTTCTGCTTTTCTTGGTGAAGAAGCAATTTATTGCTTTGCTAACTCACCCTTTGTGTCCACATTAGGTGGCAGATAAGAGGCTGCAGAACAGACTGTGCTGCAGCTGTATTGTACATATCAGATAGTCCTGGGGAAAAAAAAGTCAATTTTCAGACTGGTTATCTAAATTGTCTTTCTGCCGCCTTATGGTCTGAAACGGTTCAGCGGATGGCAGTGACGGTGGGCAGTTTTTGAAGATCTAAAGCCATTCTTGTGTTTGACCTTCAAAAAGTGTAAACCTGAAATCATTTTAAATGAGAGCAATAGATTTGATAGAGGTATGTCCATAATCTGTAGCAGCTATTCATAGATCAGCTGCATTTTAAGGTTGAAAAGTGAAGATTTCCTCCAAGCAAGCTACTTTTTTGTGCTGAGATGAATTGCCATGTCTGATGGCTTTGTACTCAGGAATGAAACCATTAACTATTTTTAACGGGCTATAATTGACAATACAACAAAGTCACCCAATCCCTTTTTACAATAAACGTTAAGTTTAAAATGGAAGTGAGAGCAGAGTGATTTTTCCTTCTACAGTACTATCCCTATCTTGCCTTTTAGTTATGAAGACTTAATGTTTTCCAGTCCAGAAGAAGAGCAAAGTGTCCAAGCCACCTTGGAACCACAGAAATAAAGTGGCGATTTGACTCCTTTGGGTTTTACTTAGGAAAAACCTCCGTGGTAGGACAAATGTATAAAAGGGCTCTAACTGGCATCTTAACACACCTACAGTGGCCACAGCAGTGTGTGCTGGTCTTTCTACTTTCGTGCACTAAGCAGGTCGGACCTAACCAGCATTGAAGGTACAAGAGAAGATCCCGATTATTTTGCATAGCCTCCCGAAGGCTTCATATTCCCTTACCAAATTTCCAAGAAGCTTTCTACAAGTAACAGTGGTCCTTGAATGTGGAGACCAAACCAGCAAGGCTCCGAGTGTGTTTCCTGACTGATAAACCAGATACCACAGAAGATTCAGGGTTACACTTTGCACTGTATAGTAAGGGAAGGGGGAGGCCAAGGCAAGGTTCACCAACAGGATCCCAAGGCCTTCGATCAACAGGTGAGGGTGAAAGATTTGTATTGCTCCTTCACATTTTTGGCTGCTGGAATTCAGGAAGGCTCTGGGAGGCTGCAAAATTATATGTAAGGGTTTTATGTAAAATTTGAGCTAACTTTGCTTGGGATGGGCATTACTAGCCCATCCTGAGCAAAAGCAAATAGAAGCCATAGAAGCCAAAGTTGAAATCTACTATAATTGTGAGATTTCTTACCTTTAGAAAAAGGCAAGCACATAGGTTCATGAGAATTATGTCACTTGCTGCTGCTGTTAAGTGGATCACTAGCAACGAAATATTTGCACACGAAAAGGTATTTGGGAATATTGAATAGATTATCATGAATTGTAAATTATGGATCCTTCGTGCTCTCTGAGCTTGATTGTTTTCTTGCAGTTTCATTATGCCAAAAAGGTAGTATCAGTGATCACGTTGCCTAGTTTTAGTAATGAAATATCTGCAAAAAAAAAACACCCCCCCCCAAGGTCAGAGAGCACCAAGAGCCCTTCTTTTTAACCCTGAGCTACGAAGTCTCCTTTATCAGAACTGTAAATTGCTTTGTTTGAAAAGCTGTATGCAATTATTATTGAAGGAATCTGATAGTCACTCTGTGGACTTTTCTATTAAGCAATTTTCCCCCACCTATACTTAGATTGAAAAGTCCAACTGTAATTGGCTTTGATTTATCCTTTTATCTTCCAACTGTTCCTAACAGCTTGTATTAATTTCTTGCAGTCCAATCCAATAGAAAAACTTAATTCTTACTAAGAATTAAGATTGTGCCCGACAAGAAAAAGGACTGGATTTGATCAACTATTACTACCTATTCTTGGGGTTTTCTTCAGTGTTGATAACAGCTATGAGAGACAGGATTTCATTTCTCCAACTCTTGTAACTGTTGAAACATCTACCCAACTTGGTTTACTGGTAAAAATAAGTTTACTGTACAGATCGCATTCTCACCAATAAGGTCGTTTCAAGCATTTGCAAATACAAAAATGAGATAGAAAATGGCCATGCCACACGAGAGGAAAAGTAAATGGTAGGTACACCCCTTGACAAATGAAGGTTTCAACTAGATGACCACAGTAAGTTACACATACAAGTTATTTTTCAAGCATGCTTCCATAAATAATTCTTGGTGAGCTAATGACATCTATTTCACAAACTTGAAAGTTTCCACATTTACATAGTAAGGTTCTGAGGAAGACTGCATTTTGACAGTGCTGTATCAAGTGCACAACAGATAGTTTTTACTTTACACACCAAATATCAAGAAAATAATTTGTTAACTCCTATTTACAAACATATTTTAGAATTTACAAAGGGGGATACATATCTGAGAAATTCTTATCTAGAGAAGGAAAACATGTTATACAAATTCTTGTGCTCAGCCTAATAGATCTTTTGTCTATAGTTTACTTTGTAAAGGTAGAGTTCATCTCTCTAAGCAAAAATCATGAATAAATTCCTTTTTACTGAGGTATTTAATGAACTGGTATAGATATAAACATCTGAATATTGAAATTAGCAATATATTTTGAGCAGTTCATTTTTGAAAAATATTGGCATTAATATAAATAAGCTGTGGAAAGTATTTTTAAGGCTGGAATGCTAGATAATAATTATCTAGGAGTATATCTAGAATTCAGCTAAAGATATTTGTTGGCTGAATATGCACTATGTTTGAATGAACTACTATGCTAAAAGTATTTACCAATAAAAGCATAATAGTAGGTCACAGTTTAAAATCAGAATTAAATAGTTGCAGAATAGAACTATGATTCTCTCCAGCCAGCATAATAAAATCACTGGTAAACTCTTAGTAAGCTTAAACAGAACTTCTAGGAACAACCTGGAAAAAACATAACGACATGCAAATTTGATCCAGAACTGTACCACCACCGTGTTATTCCAAGCAAATTTGAGAATTTAACACATTTCCCTTTCATTTTTAATTTTATGTACATTCCTCGAATAAGTGGGAAATAATTTCAGCTCAGCTAATTGGTGTTAAGTGGTCTATAAATGACTAACGGAGGCCTACTTTTTTAGCCGGGCTCCCTGAAGACTCAAATCTCTTACAAAAATGCGTTTTCAAAAAGTTACAGCTTATCAAGATAAATATGCCTGCTTTTCCATGTTGTTATGTTAGAACTATGATTTATTTGCCAGACGGCTGCCCCTCATATACAAAAACAGTGGTATATTTTGGAAAAGTCACTTATTAAAATCTAAGGTTAAGGTTTACTCTTAAAGAGACACTTGCCTTAATTCCCAAGTACCCTTCATGCATGGAGGCCAATTAGGACATTTCTTCTTTCAATTGGTAGATACGCAACTTCCTGATAAGTTATTCTGCAAATTCTGGGATAGCTTTCCAAAAAAGAGCTACAGTGTTTCATTGGCTAGGAGTTAAAAAAAGGATAAAGGCATCTAAACCCATTGTGCGCATGGAACCCCGCTGAACCCCACTATTGACATGAAGTGTTTCCCATCCCTTAATTGGATGTTATCTCCAAAAATATTCTATAAAACTCTCGAGCATTTCATAAGCGTTTTTTTTAATTCACAGGATATCTCACACGAAAGCACATATGAACCTCAAGTTATTTACATACACGTTAATGACGTATCTTGACTTACTGAAAGGTAAGAAAAAGTTCTTGCATGTTTATGCTAACTAAAACATGATGTGGAATCTGTTAAAATTTCATAGGGATCTAAACAGATTTTTCGTTTGTAGTTTTACTATATTTCCCATCAGTTACTGGTTGTAAAAGAATATATTTCAGAAATTCTTCAGTGTGCAAAAATTCCCTTAACTTTTATTGCTTACCGACTGATCTTAACACATCCTATTAGTCCCTAAGTTTTGAGAAGAGCTAAAAATACTTAACATTAACAACAAATGTCAGCAAATTTCTCACCAGCCTCATCATTTTCCCCATGAAATTATCTTTTTAAAAAGGTGCTGTTATTCTTGTGGAATTATTTATATTTAAAAATGAAGTTCCTGCCCATATGAAAGAGAGTTTCAAGTGTTACACTAGCAATGCACCAAAACCGAATTCTTACAAAACAACCCCTCAAATTTAGGAAAGCAACGGATTTAAAAACATCAGCAATACAGTGACTGTGTCCTGGAGTATATCAATTACTGTATATGACTGTGCTTTGAATGTTTTCCTCCACCAATCGCTGAGTATTATATTCTATACATGGTGTAAAAGAATCAACCGGATTTAGGATATATTAATTTCTCAATGCCCATTAGAAAATCTCTGCTTTGATACTTCTTGCTGTTACGACCAGACCGTGTTCATAAGAGCTTTAATTTTTTCTCAGACTCAAGTCACTGTTTGTTACTAGTGCTGACAGAGATGTACTTTCTGAGGCATCTTCCTTAAGATTCAGGAACGATTCTCTGGTTATCTGCAGTATTTCCCTCAGTCCTTTGTTTTCCTGCTGTAAGCAACAAAACAATGCTTTTAAAGCGGCATGACAAAGAATTAAAATGTTGTTCCCCTTCCCAGCACTAAGTTGTTGTTTCTCTTTCCTTAATGGCTTCTGCAATCTTTCACCAAGGTTATCTCCACATTCTTCTATAATCCCGTCCCTTGAGGTGGTGTTGATGTCCCATCCTTGAATACCAGAGTACCAGTGTACTTGCACCCAAGCTAAGTGTGTTTTACTAGAGGAGTTACTCATTGGAGGAGGCCACTAGGGCACAAAGATTTTCACAGGAAGATTTTGTTTTGTTTTTTTCAAGCATATGGAAAAGAATTAAAATTAAAGACTAGGCAGAAGGTGTACTTTTCTTTGATTTGAAAGCCTGATCTCTCTCATTCTCACTACAAGGGATGGGGAAAACAAAGGATGTTGCAAAATACAGATAGTCCTTGACTCACTAACAGTTTAGTGACTGCTCAGTTGTAACGGCACTGAAAAATGTGATTTACGACCTTTCAGTTATGATCTTTGCAGCATCTCCACGATTCAATTTAGACGCTTGGCAACTGGTTCATACTTATGACCATTGCTGTGTCCCAAGGCCACATGATCCCTTTTTGCAACCTTCTGACAAGCAAAGTCAATGGGGAAGCCCGATTCACTTAACAACCATGTTACTAATTTAACAGTTGGAGTGATGGACTTAATGACTGTAGCGAGAAAGATCATAAAACGGAGCAAAGCTCACTTAACAACTGTCTTGCTTAGCAACAACAATTTGGGGCTCAGTTGTGGTCGTAAGTCGAGGACTACCTGTAGTTCTTCAGTTTCTCTGGAACTCAACCTTAGTCTAAAGAGCTGGACTTGGGAATGGGATGCAGAGGTAAATGTGAACAAAGGGTGCTTTACTCAGGAACTGAACAACATTTTTTCTGGCCACTCTGAGCAAACAAATTGAGACTCTGAATTTAAAACAACATCAATCTTTTAAAATAAATATTTAATTTTAAAATAGAAGCTACTGCCCATTATATATTGGGAACCCAGCTGTGTGTATAATGAATTTGTAAAACATTTCCAGATTACCCAGATCAATTTTTCTTCAGATAGGTATGTGACTTTAACATTCTTATCTTAATATATCTTTGAATTTACTAGTTTAAAAATAATTTACTCCTTTTTCCAGAGTTTAAATCCTACCTCAAGCTGAAAAATACGTTCTTGTTCTTTGCAACCCTGCTGCTCATCAATTTCAATGGCTTTTCTCATTACTGCTGCCATTTCCGTGATTTGGTCCACGTGTACTTGCAATTCCTAGATCAAGAGTAAAGTAACATTAACAAACAATAATACTTTTAGTTTTAAAATACCTCCTGAATGCTGTTTTGCTGTTACAATAGATCGTCTTCATAATTATAATTGTTATAACCAATAAACAAAGCTCGTTTAATTTTTGATTAAGTCTCATATTTCCTCCACAATAAGAGCTTTGTAATAAATAGTTTTCAAGTCATTACATTATTCCTTGTAAATTCAATATTAGTTATGGTCACAGATCAAAATTACCTATAGCATGTTAAGTTCCTAGCAATGACCATGCTGGTGGAAAATTCTGGGAGTTGGTATCTATACAGTACATCTCTAAAGTTTTATAGAATAGAAACCATGGTTGAATATCACTTTGTTGCGGTGACCCACCCAGCAACATGGGAGGCAATATAAATCAAATAAAATCAGTCAATGTTTTGTTACCTTTCTTTGAGATTTTTAAGTATTTATTGGCCAATAAGAAATCCATGTCCACATGTATGTAATTGCTAAAGAGATCTACCAGGAGGGATAATATTATCTCAGAGTCCCATGTTTGCTCCACAAAGCAGAGGATATTGATTTAACTACAAGTAGTCCTCAACTTACAACAGTTCCTTTAGTGACCGTTCAGTTACAATGGCACTGAAAAAAGTGACTTATGATCATTTTTCACACTTATGACCATTGTAGCATTTCCATGCTCAAGTGATCAAAATTTAGATGCTTGGCAGGTGACTTGTACTTATGACGGTTGCAGTTTCCCAAGGTCAAGTGACTGAACCCCTTATGTGACCTTCTGACAAGCAAAATCAATGGGAAGCCAGATTCATTTAACAGCTGTATTACCAACTGTAGTGATTCACTTAAAAACCGTGACAAGAAAGGTTGTAAAATGGGGCAAAACTTACTTAATAACTGTCTCGCTTAACGACAGAAATTTTGAGCCCAATTGTGGCCATCAAGTTGAGGACAACCTGTACTCCCTTAAAAAAAAGGGCCAGATTTGAGTTTGCAAATCTTTCTGTTGTTGCCATTTTGCAGGTCAAGAAAGTAAAATGTGATTTAAGTTGAAAAATGTAAAATGTGATTTACGTTGTGTGTTGTTTGGTACCAAATTAAGACAGCAAATAAAACCTCTGGTACCCAAAGTAAAGCCCAGTGTCAGAAGAGATTTACCCAAACATTAAGGGCCTGCTACCTTGGAGTGCTGTTCCTTTAACTTCATTATTATACCCGGATCGTCTTTTTTGCTGGCCATGAGCAATCTAAACATCTGTTCTCTATATTTGCTCATTATTAGCTCCAAGGCACACTGATGTTCTTCGAGAGATGTTCGTAGTTCTGTCAGAAAACACAGCACAGGTATTTTTATTTATTAAATTTATATACAATTTAACTGTAAGTAAACACAACCCCCCCCCCCTCTACTGGATAAGTAGAATTAAGTAGAATCTTGGTTGCCTTTATCTCATGAAGGAAAAATTTCTATCTGTGCAGATAATTCAAATACTGTGAAATATATCAGCAATTTCCAAAGTTTTTATTTATATGGACTACTATTTCTTCATCTTGAAAAGCCCTTATATGACATCATGCAAGAAAACAGTTTTAAGCATTTTGCAGTGTAAGATATGGCTGATGAAAGGGTTATTGAAAATGCAGTTATTTCTATTAATTAGAATAACATTCATAATAACCTCTGGCAAAAAGGCTGCCATTTAAATTTATAAAATATTACATTACAAAAATGTTTGTAAAGCAAATTATATTGTGAATAGAATAGAATAGAATAGAATAGAATTCTTTATTGGCCAAGTGTGATTGGACACACAAGGAATTTGTCTTGGT
>JANHFM010001331.1:189095-199223 GCA_032468115.1 Grayia smithii | reverse complement strand
AGGGTAATTTGGAGGAGGAGGAGGAGGAGGAGGAGGAGGAGGAGGAGGAGGAGGAGGAGGAGGTAACTAAACTATATTTTGATAGTCTTTTCTCTTAACACATTCATTCAGTTTACAAAGTTGAAAGCAAGGAATTTCATGGCTAACAACTATATTATTAAAGATTTCTGCAACAGTATTTATGGACTACAGTATGCAAATTTGTTACATATTATTGCATTTACTTTCTGTCTTTCACTTACTTCCATTAGGCTGGAGATTCTCCACTGTCTATGCCAGAGTTTCTCAACCTTGGCAACTTGGTTGCCAACCTTGGCAACTTGGTTGCCAGCCTTGGCAACTTGGTTGCCAAGATGTGTGGCCTGGCTGGGGAATCTTGGGAGATGAAGTCCGCACATCTTCAAGCTGCCAAGATTGAGAAACACTGGCCTATGTTGTCTGTGCTGTAATAGCATTAGAGGTCAGAGATCTATATTATTTAGAAACACTGGGCATAATAACTGCTACTCTAATCCAGCACATTTTTGATGTTCTGCTTTCTCTTTTTTGTCCTGCTGAGCAGTTATGGATGACCTTAAATTCTGAAATTCTGAAATTATAGTGTGGCTGTCTAAAGGGAAAAAGAAACATGCCCCTTCTCAGCCAGTGCTGCATTATCTATTGTACATGAAAGGCATTATGTTCATGGCCTGCAAAACTCCAGGAATCCAGAAATTCCAGAAGTTTTAATCGATCCCTGTTCTCGGCAGTGATTATGAAGGAAAACCTTTGAGGATATATTCCCCCAGATTGAATCCAGTAGTGGGTTTCAATTTTGTTTGCTACTGGTGTCGGCTTGACTGAGGAATGAACCGAGTCGTTGTCATTTAGAAGCGTTTAATCCGACCCTCGTGCATCTCTCAAGCAAAAGCAGTTACAATCAAAGTTGGCATTGAGAGCTATCACCTCTCAACGTCGTTTTAAGCACCGCGGGTCTCCCTCCACCAATCACCAATCGTGGTTTGTGTGATGTCATCATGTCAGCCAATTGGCATTGCGTGTTTCACCCTGACGCGGCACAAGCTCCACCACTAATACTTTGTGCCCTAAAGCCGACCGCCTGCATCAGTCACCACCCGTGCAATAAAGAGATGTCAGGTAAGCCTCTCTCCCCGCTCCCTCGTGGGCATCTGCTTCATCACGTCCCCCCATAGTCCGTCTGGGTTGGAGCTGAATGTGGCGAGCCGAGGTTGGACTCGACAACTGGTTTGCTTGTGCATGCACACATACGCAGAAGCTTCTGCACATGCACAGAGACGTCCGGATGGATGGACGGAGCCTCCCGCCGCCACCGGTTCGCCCGATCCGGGGTGAACCGGTAGCAACCCACCACTGATTGAATCCCAACATCTATAATGATGAGCCTTAATCACTGCTCTTAGCTTAACAAAATGAGGGCTTGGATATGAAATTCTACCACTGTAAAAGAAATACAAGAAAAAAGCAGGGGTAGGGGGTGGAGTGAGGGTTCTTTTTGTAATCTCTCCAAGAGAAATCCTGCCATCGGTTAAGCTCTTCAACTCCCAGCATAATACCACAATTGTTCCTGCCTGAAGATTAAGAAGGAAAGCTGCTTGGCAATATTTTCCTACCGGAGATTTCTGTTGGACTTTCACAGGGCAAAAGTGTCTGAGGAAAGCCTTGTGCTGGTACAGGCTGGGCTTTGGGTTATTTGTTGACAAATATTGTCTGGGTTCAGCCATCACACTAAACTATAATGGAGTTGGCCTGATTTTGGTTCAGCATGGAATTTGAATCCAGAAATTTGCTATAATTGCTGGGTGGAAAGTGTGAACCCAGACAATTGTGGCATGTTCAATAAATCAAATTTAACTTGTGGCTTGGGATAATTTGTGAACTCGGCCAATGCAAGTTTGGGAATGTGTGTGGGGGTGGGGGCTGACAGGAAAGGGGAGCTGGATATTTTGGTAATCTGTATACCATTTCCTTTACAGTTCTCCACTTCTGATCTCTTCAACCCCTTCTTGCCTTGGGGTATGCGCCTAATGTTGTATTCTGAAGTTACCTATTTTGTGGTTTCATTGAACCATGGTCTACTGAAGGAGCCACATTTGTGGGATTATATAACCTGTTTCTAGAATTAGAAATAGGTACTGTAAATCACACTATGTTTAATGTGCGAATTCTGTCATTGGCTTATATTGAATTGTAACATATGGCAGTTGTGAGCTTATATTTCACTGAACCTCAGACAGACTGAGAATGCCATCTCAGAAAGTTACATAGACTTCTGCAAATCAGGGTTGGCCTCAAAGCTGTGGGAGACACGAGGCTGGAAACATGTTCCTTGTTTCAATGCTTTAAATGGCTTGACTTCAGTTATTTTGATTTTTAAATGTTTGCTGAAGAAGTGGTGATATTCCTGATAATACTCTTATACTTATCAAATGACACCTCAAAAATTAAGATTGAAGCAGGATATACATTTTGAATTTGAATCTCTTGTTTTACAGTTCCATTTTTACTCCCTTTATTTTCTCCTCCCTTTCATTTTAAAGCTGCCACCTTCACATCAGTCTGCTGCTTCTTTGATGACAAAATCATCAACGCACCGCCCCCGACCTCTGCTCCTTCCGCCGTGACCTGAAGACGTGGCTGTTTCAGCAAATCGGCTGATGTGATCGGGTTTACTTTTTAAAAATCTTATGGGGTTTTAATCTTGTTTTAATATTAATCTAATTTTTTATTCTGTATTGTTTTTATATTGTTGTGAGCCGCCCCAAGTCCTCCGGGAGAAGGGCGGCATATAAAACTAATTAATTAATTAAATTAATTTTAAAAAAAATTATCTTGTCTTGTTCCATTCTTAACCTTTTCCCAATCCCCTTTCCCTCATGTCTGAGTCCCCAGTCTATTCTTCTAAGTGGATTATGGGTACTAGTTAGTTAACTCATTTATTGTAACCCTTGTTTTACCATCCAATTATATCATTTCTGCCATTTTTGTCCTTTTTGTCCTTTTTTTTATTTTAATGTTTTCTTCTGATTGTTGTTTTCTTATTTTAAAGTATTTTTAACGATTTATAAACTGCTTAGTGTCTGGGAGACTGGTGATGTATTGTTATTATTTTCCCATCATCAACAGCAAATAAAGCTTTGCTATGATTTTTATAGAGGTGTAATTTCTTCAGACATGGGCCACCATCATTTTCCTCTGAATACCCATGTAAAATGAAAGCGGTGATGGCTATGCCCTCCTGCAGAGCCATAAATGAACAGTCCAGAACACATCCATTTGCAAATAACAATATGTTTAATTGCATAATTATATATCTACCTACAATAAGTATTAATAAAATAAGTCTAGTTAATAATTTATCGTTCTTCCAGTTCTTTCAGCAACTCGTCAAAATGAGTGATGTACCACTTTGCTTTTTCTTTTACTTGTTTCCGTACAACGTTGCCCCCAAAGCCGATGAAACAGTCCTGGGCAAACAGAAAACAGACAAGCCAGGGGTTATTCTTCCTCTCCCTAGAGACCATTTCAGAGTTCACAAGTCATGGACAGATTGGAAATGTGTCCTCATCTGGTAACCACTGAAAAAGCAACACTTATGAACCGCAAGACTGAATGGTTGTTTATTCTTAGGAGAATTAAATACTTCAAGCATATGGACATTTATTAATAGCCAGGCAAATTCTTCAACCACTTGTGGAATTCCTGCCTTTCGGTTTTAATGCTTCCTGTGGTTAGATAATATAGGAGAAGAGCTTTTTTAGTCTATACAATGGTCAAAAATGAGAGGGTGTGAGTTCCAACTAATCAATGTTATTAAAGTGTGCGCCTTTTAATAAATGTGTTAGTCAGGGAGGTGATACCAAATTATTTTGATTTTTTGCCTTTTTTTCCTGTTTCTTTTATCCTTAGCCGCCCTGCACCAGTGCTTTATGTTGTGTTGTCCACTGTTAAAAATTCTTTAGAGGAAATTATTCTGAAATAACTTCTTTTGGCTAGCCTAGCACCATAATTTTTCCTACCCAGGAGCCACTGAATTGCCCTCCTTGATTTGGTTGTCCAAAATTCCAAATCTAAATCCACTGATCTAATAGAGGAGAAATATTTGCCTTTAAATGTCAAACTGGCCAACTATAGTGACCAGCACAGGACTTTGCTTCTGAATGTGAAGTCTAAAATGTTCTGATTGTTCCATGATCTATTCATTCTGATTTGCCTCCCCTCCCCCAGAAGATATAAAAGACAATAATTAACAATGAGTGATAATTATTAACCAGGAACGGGAATCATGCTTCGTTCCTTATGGAGAGGTATGTACCAAAAATGGATTTTTAAAAAGGCTTCCTTTTTTCATCTGTGCATGCTTCATGGGTTCATTTTGTCTAAATGGTGTGTAGATTTTTTGCACTGTAATGTGTAAATTAAGTTGCTTTTGTTAATACAAAGGTTGGGAAAGTGCAGGTAAACTTTTCTGGAGAGCGAAAGTTGAAAGGAAGACAGGTGAATCTGTGTTTTATCAGGAGGCTAGATTAGGCCACTTTTATAGAGTACCGTATATGCTAGCTAGGCAAATCTGCTGACTGATTTATAAGGGTTTTAAATGGAGGGGGGAAAGGACCCAGCTTTTGGTCAGTCTTGATCTCTGACACATTGCCTATCCCAATCTCTGGGAAGATAAAAAATACAGGAAACTCAGCTCAGACTACCCTAGACCAGGGATATTAAACTCAAGGACTTAGATCTGGCCCACGGGACTGCCCTGGAAACAGTGAAGGACCATCCCACAGTGCCTCTGCCAGTGAAAATGGAGCCTGGGTGGGCTATGTGCACCCCCGAGCTCTGTTTTCGCTGGCAGAGGGCTAAAGGAGGCTGTTGCAGCCGAAAACGGAGCCTCAACAAGTGATGTCAAGCTGGCCACGCCCCCTGGCCACGCCACCCAGCCCCCTGAGGTAAAACACAACCCTGATGCGGGCTTCAATGAAATTGAGTTTGACACCCCTGCCCTAGACCAACAGAAAGAAGGGTAAATAAATATTAAATTGTGGTTGAAACGTCCATCTTTGATACTCACTGCTGGAGGGCAGGCTTCCATGTCTGTTGCTCCATCTCCAATCATAACTACTTTCTTAAATTGAAACTGTTCTTTCAAGTAACTGATGACTTGTCCTTTACCACCTGATTCAGCTGTTGGCTGCGTCTCATCAAAACCGGCGTATTCGCCTAAATAAATGACACAAAGGGAAACCCCTTGACTGGCTGTCCCAAAATACTAGGGAGAATTTCAAAGATGTTAGAAGTCTGAGAAAGGGAGAAAAATGGAAGTTCTAGTCATCGGAACTCTGATACAAAATATTTCAAGTCTGGGAAATCCATTCTCTGGTTAGAAACCTAGCTTTTATTTGCATGTTGGATTTATATCTTACCTTTTCATTCAGGAGATCAGAATGGTGTACATAACACTACAACAAGAACTTGGAATGAGGGTGGCCCAGAGTCACCCAGGAAGATTTTAGGGCTGAGGTGGTCTAAAACAGGGATCTCCAACCTTGGCAACTTTAAGACTTGTGGACTTCAACTCCCACAATTCCTCAGCCAGCAAGTCTTAAAGTTGCCAAGGTTGGAGACCCTTGGTCTAGAATCTGTGTCTCTCCAGTGCCGTTCTGATCTTTTAATCATTATGCCATCCTGATTCTGTCTCAATAATCTGTTTTAATAATCTTAGTACATGGATTTGGCTATTTTCCCCTGAAAAGGAAGAAACTTTTTCTTACATGCTCAGCAGGGGTGAGTTCTACTTACTTTTACTAGCGGTTCGCAGTGGGAGCACATGTGCATGCTCAGTTCACTTGCACATGCGCAGATCACCTCCTGATGATGTGGCAGTGGGGGGGGGAGCCTCATGCCAAATTTACTACTGGTTCTAAGAACCGGATAGAACCAGGAGCAACCCATCACTGATGCTCAGGGGCTCATCAAATGTCTATTATTAGGCCATGAATTTCAAAACTAAATCCTGAAAATAGAAACAGGTCCCAAACACATTAGCTTCTGATTCCATCATTTAAAGTTTGGGGAGAAATTACCATTCTCCATTTTCTCTCTATATTCCGGCTTCCTATCCTTCTCTACAAGCAAAAAAAGGTTGGAACAGAAAATGGAATGGAAAAATTCTGATCTTTCACATTTGCTTCTATTTCTCCCCCTGGCAATACAGAGTGATTAATCTAAAGCCAAGTACCACACACTTGAGTGACCCTGTTTATTGCAATGTTCCAAATAAGCTGAGTCCTGCTAGAAATTTGTAATATCAGTGGGATATCACTAGCAGGATATCTTAACCTTGAAGTTGTATGTTTTATCAGCTAATGGATAAGAGACCCTGCTGATCGCTCAATAAACAAGCTGATTTCAGCAACACACCCCTTGCTCTTACCATGTGCCAAAGCACAAAGCTTAACCCTTGGAAGGAGTTACTTGTTTTGCATAACCTGAGCAATTGATGTTTCATAATTCGAAACTGATTAGAAGGCCTAATTCTTCAAGCGCAACCATTTACTGTCTAAAGTTTTCATTTCAACTTGTTTTCCCAGCTGAAGGTCAACTTAAGCAACAACTGGGTCTATGATTTTTTAAAAAATAAACAATTCAAAATATT
This sequence comes from Grayia smithii, assembly GCA_032468115.1. NCBI lineage: Eukaryota > Metazoa > Chordata > Lepidosauria > Squamata > Grayiidae > Grayia > Grayia smithii. The sequence continues at coordinate 192,553 of JANHFM010001331.1, read as the reverse complement.
TCAGAGGGAAAGGGTTTGGAAAGCCCTTTCTACAAGAACAGGCTAAAATTTCTGCAGTTTGGAAGCAGGGAAGATTTAGTAAGGGTCACAGTAGTTTACAGATTATTAGCTATGATGTTGGAACAGAATCTCTAAATCTATATACTGCTGAATCTTAGCTGATGGGAAAGCAAAAGATGAAGGCCAGGGACCTGCTGCTTCAAGATAAACTTGTGGCTTGTTGACTTCTTTGGGAAGCAGGAAGTTGAACTAAACCAGTCTTCTCCTTCCTTTGCCTTCCAGACTACAATCCCCAGAGTTCTCAACTACACGATCAGGCTGGACACAGCTGGCCTAATGGACTTTTAGTTCTGTTATATGTTCTAAAAAAGCAAATGGAGCCCATAATTGCCAACCCAGAAATTTGAGAAGCTTAAGTGTCCTAAGGCTAAAAGCTCTCAGATATTTATAACCCCAAAGATCCTTTTTGCAGACTGCTCAACAAACTAGTTTTACAGTATACTTTATTCACATTTCTGAAATGTGTACTGTAGTGTGAAAAGTCACTAGAAGATCTGTAGGAAATGTGCAGCAAACCTTGACTTATTGTATGAATTGGCAATGAGACTTGTCAGTTGGTTTGTTAAGGCCAAGTGGAAGTTTAGCTACCTCAGAAAAGGCCCTCTGTGCAGAGTGCATGGGCGTTAATTTGAATTATGTGTGAGAAACGAGTAGCCATTTTCTTCATGCATGGATGAAAATGCACTGATCTACCAGTGAGGAAGTGCTAAAATGTAGGTATGATACACATTATGGATTTTGAGCCTGGATTGCCTTCTTGGGTATGCCATAAAATACTGCAGTCTTCAGTATGAAATAGGTTCCCACTTCTAATCTAAATTTACACTTTGTAAGTGTATTACTTTTCAATGGAAATGTATCATGTGGCCATACAGTAATGTATTAGAATACCATTATTTTCCCGAGTTCCAAACCAAGAAAGAAAGTTCAAGTAAGAAAGTAATTTAAAAAGCCTTTCTGCTCATGACAGGCAATATGGTCCAGTGGTTAACATACCAAAGTAAAAATGGCAGAACCCAGATTCTAGATTCATTCTCAATTTTAGAAGCTCCCTGGGTGATTTGACCAGTCTTGCTTTCTCAATACAACCAACTTCACAAGCTGGTGGTTGAGGAGAGGGGGAATAAGTCCTATGCTTAGAAGTACAAACAAATACCTACTAAATGTAAATTTTAACAATGAAGGAAGAAATGATTTAGTCTCGTATGGAATAAATTTTCATATCGATTACCGTAGCTAGTCTTCAAATAATTCTTATATATTTCACTTTTTTTTTAAGCAACAGACTTTGAACAGTTTTTGAGCCTCCTTTACGACAGAATTGAGATGTTCTGTAATTCTGTTTCAGTTAACACATCACAGAGATATTATTATTATCTTTGATCCCTATTAAATCAACAACCTTATCAGTTCTAAGTTCAATCATATGGAAAATTTTACCATTAAAGTAGAACTTCAATCTGTTAGCGTAGATATTTGCTGTTGGAATGTTTAATTGTGAGGCGACATGTTCGACAATGCTCTGAAACCCTCCAGAAATTAAGAAAACCTGGACACCACGCTGGTGGAGCCGATTGACGAGTTCTCTTTAAGGAAAAAAATGGAGACAATAAGGTCAGGGGAAAGGAACAAATACATTCAAACAGGTTGTTTTTGTTTGTTATCTGCATTATTATCATCTACATAATAGACCCATAATGAGCAACAATCCCCCCGAAGGGATCTTGAGGCTCACAAACCCAGGCTCCAGCAATAAATGTTAAAAAAATGAAAGGTACATTAGGCACAGAGAAGTAAGAGTTCCACAGAGATTCTCTTCCAGAATAATCTTCTCTACTCTAATGCCTTTCCTATTCATTGCATTTGAACTTTAATAATTCCCAACTGGGATGAAAAAAATATTAATTTGTGACTTAAATTGAAGGCACCTTGAGTGAATGAAATACCCTCTTTCCCCCAAATAAGACATCCTGATAATAAGCCCAATCGGAGCTTTTGAGCACATGGCAATAAGGCCAAGCGTTTATTTCAGGGTTCAAAAAAATATAAGACAGGGTCTTATTTTCAGGGAAACACGGTATATGAGAAGACTCTGTGGAAATGTTTTCCCAAGTATCAGGGCAGTGAGCAGGTGCCCAGGCAATCAGTTTGTTTGCATCCTGAGATAATGAGCACTCCTAGGAATAAAGATATTTTAAGTGTTATTATTAACTTAAACTATTAACTTAAAACAAGATGATATCCAAATTTCCTTAATAATGACAGCAGAGATACCCCCAAAGTGGCGAATTTCCACAGTACCCAGTGCTAGGTTCTGGGCAGACACTCCCAACAAACAACAATAGCAATAGCATTCAGGCTTAAATATCACTCCATAGCACTTTATAGCACTCTTTGGGCAGTTTACAATGTAGAAGCATTTGCATATTGTCCCCAATAATCTGGGTCCTAATTTTACACTTCAGAGGGAGAGAACGCTGCATCAACTTGACCCCTGTCAGAATCAAAGTCCAGGCTCTGGACAGAGTTTGCGTGCAATACTGCACTTTTAACCATTGCACCACCAGGGCAATAACTCCAAGGTTTGGGGTTTTTTAAATAAAAATCTGGCACCATGATTTCTTGGCTCTGTTTTTATGGTCATGAGACTGACTTTGACTAGGTAGCACATGACTCTAGGATGGGAACTGAAAGTCTGTGATTTTCATAGATTTTCAGCTCTGTGGAGATTCCCCTCCCCTTCTCTTTTTGTGAATAGACAAGAGTAAAAAAAAAAACCACACAAGAAGCTTAGCTCAGAATGAGCTCTAAACTTGTAGACTTCTTAATATGAAGGAGAAATAAAAATATGTTACTAAGCTCCTCAAATAGCCATGTCTGGGCATAGCAAAAGCTCATTTTCACAAAAGAACTACCATTTGAGTCCAGTACATGGGACAAAAATAAGGTCTTCACAGTTCTGTAAAAGAATAAGGGGTCAGAGCAACCCACACCTTAGGGGAGATTGTTCCAAAGGACAGGGGAAGCAACAGAGCAGGCATGTCTTCTAGGTCCCATTCAGTGGTGGGTTGCTCCTGGTTCGGTCCGGTTTGCGCAAATAGGTAGCGGTGACGCCAGGGGTGAAATGCTACCAGATCGCACAGGATCGGGCGAGTAGGTAGCAACACCTGGAAATAGTTCGGAGAACCGGTAGTAAAAATGGCCGCTTGCCTGCCTGCCTGCCTGCCTGCCTGCCTGCCTGCCTGCCTGCCTGCCTGCCTGCCTGCCTGCCTTGGCTTGCTTAAAGGTCCCTTTCTACTCTGTTATTCTGTTTTGTTTTGTTTTTTTCTCCTTGCCTGCCTAGCTAGGCTAAGCCACCTATCTAACCACCCTCTTCCCCCCCAGGCCCCCAGCCTGCT
>JANHFM010001331.1:153042-169747 GCA_032468115.1 Grayia smithii | reverse complement strand
GGCACAGGTAAGTACGGGCGTGTGGGGGGGGGCTTCGGTCCAGGACTGTTAGAACCGGTTTGGTGACGTCACAGCGTCACCGCTACCTATTCTACAGAACCGGACCGAACCAGGAGCAACCCACCACTGATATATATATATATATATACATACATTCATTCATACATACTTACCCACCCTCCTACCTATATACTATACATCACACACACACATATACACACACATCTTTACATATAAACTTATCTGTCAATAGAAGGGTGAAGATAATCTTGATAATTTCATTTTCCTGATATGAAGTTTCTCTCTAGCAATCCTACTCAATATTGCTAATTTCCTACTATTAACGGCAGATGGAAACCAGTCACCTTAATCAGATTTATCTGGAGGAGAGGAGAAGCAATATTGCTTCCTTCTTAATTCCAGTGGCTTTGATGCAAATCACTGGTTTCACATACCATTAAGAGTTGCTGGGAACAGGTGAAGGAACTCAAAGCAGATTGCCAGTTTCCTTTTGCACTATAGATCCAATTGATCAATTGGCTAGCAGGAAGAATGGTGTAGGAGCTGCACAAGCTTCTTAAAGGTTTGATTACAAAGACCAATTGAAAATTGCTAAACCTCATCTGGGCATTATCTATGACTTATATTGTTTAAGGTAAATAGTTATATTTAATAGATTATATGTCAGTGAATCTGTCAGGACTGTTATACATATATTACACACTCATACATATATTTTAACAGACCTCATTTAGAAAAATGCATATTACGTTGATAATTATGGCAAACTAAAAGGGAAACACTATTTCCTCAAAAGCAGCTTGAAGCAAACCCGCCAACTTTATTCACTCCTGGAATGCTGAGAACATAATGAAGCAATCTGCATTCTCCTTCTGGCTGACCAGTAGGAGCTTACAAAAAGTGAAGAAGTATTCCAAGCTAACACTAGTTGCTATTCCTAAAGCAACAATAAAAATCCCACCACCAAAGGGAAATTTAATGAATGGCTATTGTCCTTCCACACCTTTTTCCAATACATGCTGTATGCATTTGTTTGGATTATTTGGAGCATTGGTAATAAGATGAAGCTGCCTGGCTACCAAATCATAATTCTTCCTAAATTAAAAATTCCACTGAGTGCTGTAACATTGACATAATGTCTTCATCAGTTTTCCTCATCTTTGTTCAGAACTGGAATAGTGACTCATATTGAGAAGTTCTGAACAAAATGCTTACTTTCTAGTTGGTGGCACTAAAATTAATTGGGCAGACCCTTCTGTGTTTTAAAAATTCATAAGACCACCAGATGTCAACAACAGAATATTCTATATAAAGTCAAATTGCTGAAACTCAGGTGGTAGAAGAGGGAGAACATGAGAGAGATCTAGGTGTCCTAGTACCACTCACACCACTCAGGTATGAGCCAGCAGTGTTCAGCACCTACCAAGAAAGCTAATGCAATCTTAGGTTGCATCAAAAGAGGGATAATTTCAGGATCACATGAAGTAATAGTACTGCTTTATATTGCACTGATGAGACTACACTTGGAATACTGCATCCAGTTCCAGGCACTAAGGTACAAAAAAGATGTTCAGATTCTAGAAAGAACAAGAGCAACTAACATAAGGGGTCTAGTGGCTAAACCATATGATGAACAATTGAGGCAACTAAGTACCGGTATATCTCGTCTAATGAAGAGAAGGACTGGAGCAACAAGATAGCATCTTCCAGTGCTTGAGGGGTTGCCACAGAGAAGACAGAGTTGACCTATTTTCCAAGCACTTGACGGCAGGACAAGTAGTAATGGATAAAAGATCATTAAAGAGAGATCCAGCCTAGAACTAAGGAGAAATTTCTTGACAGTGAGAAGAATTAATCAATGGAACAGCTTGCCTCTGGCAGTTGTGAGTGCTCTCCATCACTAGAGGGTTTCAAGAAGAGACTGGACAGCCATTTGTCCAGAATAGTGTAGTGCCTCCTGCTTGAGCAGGTGGTTGGACTAGACCTCCAAGTTCTCTTCCAACACTATTATTCTATATTCTTTGTTGTTCTAATGGAAAACAATCTGCCCACAAGCTCTGTAGAATTTGACATTACAAAAAGCAAAATAAAAAAATAAATTGTCTCAATTGTCAATTACTGTTATTATTAATCAGATCTGCTTTTGAACTTGTAGAAAAGTCTTTCTGTGGAAAAGTCTGAGGAGGAAGTTACATAGGAATGTTGTGTGTATGTGTATGCCTTTGAGTCCTGAATCCTAGCAACAAGTCTCTGCAGTTTTCTTGGCAAGATTTCAGAAGTAGTTTCCCCTTGCTGCTTTCTTCCTAGAGTTGAGAGAAAGCTATTCCAAGTTCAAAAATTTCATCTTGTTCCAAGATTCAGCTATACCCTGGGAATATATTGGAAATACATCATTAGATCTCCCAAAACAGAACTTTCCTTTCCTTTGTAGGATTAAAAGAAGAGATCGTTTTAAGTAGCACTGCAGGTTTAAACTGAGTGGCGTCTAAAATGTATTCTCCCCAGTATCATTCTCCCCACCTCATCTCTGAAATTGCTCTCAGCCATAGGGTAGAGGACAGACAATCAGTTTCAGAATCCAACAGCTGAGGATTGATTTATGAAAATTCACTTGAGAATAGTCTACATTTTCTACAAGCCAGAAAATGAAGCCAAGTTTTTGGATTTAGTATGAGTGCACTGCCCTCTTCTGATTGATTCTATATAGTTCAAGGAAGATAAAAGGCTCCATATATAAATAAATACAGTAACCAAGATACAGACAGATTTCAGACTAGGAATTCAAAACCAGAAAAAGAATGTATTATCTTCTTTTCCAGGGGTTTACAAGCATATTATTGTCCCTACATCTTTTTGAAAGGGGCCATATTTCTTCTGAATTAGAGAAAAAGCAACTTCCCAGATTCTGCTTTTTCTATCTGAATTTGATAGAATAGGGAGAAAGTATGTCCTGGAAAATGTTCCTTTTGGTGCAGTTTAAACAATCCACTTATTATATCTATTCAGAGTTAAATTCAGTTGTTGTCTGGTCATATTCGTAGAAGAGACTGCATCACAAACTAACCAAATCTAGCCTGAAATACACTATGTTCAAATTCAGCTGCTGGGGAACATGGTGAAATGCTCTAGATTTCAAGGTAAAAGGGTGCTTTGGAGGATTTGGAGATGCAAACATAGCACCTGTTTACAATCCTTAAATCCAATGTCTGATTTAAGGAGCTACAGGTCAGACTCTTTCTTTGTATACTCTGTATACTTTCTCAGTATAATCTGAAGCAGTAGTGAAATGCAAAATTTGTTACTACCGGTTCTGTGGGTGTGGCTTGGTGGTGGGGTAATGTGACTGGGTGGGTATGGCTTGGTGGTGGGGTCACCACCATCCCATCATCTGCTTGCCCATGGCCATCACAGCTTAAAGGGCTTCCCAGGGCAGACACACTTTTTGCCTGGAGAAATGACAGAAACTGGAAACTTCATCCACTTGCAAATGGGGTGCTTTGAAATGGAGCAATTAGTTCCATTTCAAAGCACACAATTTGAAAGCAGGCAGATTCCAGTCTCTCTCTGGACAAAAATTGTGCAGCACACCCAAGTGGAGGCAGACGCATTGGGGGGAGGCAGGTGATCCCCAATGTGCTGCCCACTCTGTTCCATGTCTCTTGGCTTGCCTGTGGCCACACGGGCATCGGGATTGCCTGCCTCCCCCCCCCCATGAATCTGCCTCCGCCTGCTGCCAGTGCCACTGCACAAGCCTCCTGCGAGTTTCCCATGAGCCAGGCAACTGTGCAGCATGTCCAGATCAGTGATGGGTTGCTCCCGGTTCGGTCCGGTTCTATAGAATAGGTAGTGGTGATGCTGTGATGTCACTGAACCGGTTCTAATAGCCCGGACTGAAGCCCCCCCCCGCGCACCCGTACTTACCTGCCCCTGCGCGCAGCGCATGGAGCGCCCTTGCGCGCATGCCAGGAAGCTTTTTTGGAGCTTTTTTGCTTAAAAAAGCTTCTGTGTTTGCACAGGAGTGCCCGTTCGGCATGTGTGCACGCAAAGCGCATGCCCACGCCGAACACGCGCTCCGACCACACGCAAAGCACGTGTACCTACAGAACCAGTAGCAAAGGTAAGTAGAACCCACCCCTGGTCCAGATTGCCTGTTTCCCCCCTGCTTGTCACCTCTTGAGCTGGCCATGCCTATTCCCCTGGCTTATTTGTGGGGTAGGGCTTATATTAGGCCCAAAAAATTAAGATAGGGCTTCTTTTCGGGGTGGATCTTATTTTCAGGGAAACATGGTGTCGAGCCCAAATCCGGCCCGACACACGACGTACCACAGCGAGCATCCAATGGGGGATACGGTTCACTAGGGGCGTGCACACAAACGGTGGTGGTGGATTAGGATTAGGGCATCGATAAGGACGCACTGGGTGATGGTAGCAGGACCAGGGGACAAGGGAATCCCACAGCAGCCTCGCCAGTTGAGAAGCCTCAAACTGAACCTCGCACACTTCCTGGTCGGAGGAGAATGATGATGAGATGCCGGCGAACCTACAATCAGCTGTGTAAGGCAGGAGGGACGAGATGGGCGCGGCGCAGGATATTTAAAAGTTTCACGCAAGTTTCTGCAGTTGTAAGGAATAAATCACTTTTCGAAGTCACCAGTGTTTGTTTATTTCGGCAACCAGCTTAGTGGGTCGATACATGGTATGTGGAGATAAGAACAGTGGACAACCTTTAGGCTGTTTTTGCATTTATTCAGTAAACCTAAATAAATGCTGGAATTAAAAAAAAGAACCAAAAAGAATATTTCTTCCAAAAATCTGTTAAAAAATCAATGTATGCAAAAACCATAGTATGCAAATAGAAACAATACAAAGTAGTAAATTTGAAAATTTGGAAACTAAGCTAGAATGCAGGCTTCATTTACCTGTTTCCTTTTTTCTTAAAGCACATCACACTATGAAGAGGGCCCAATGCAGTTCTAAGTTCCAAACATCTGGAAAATGGAAAATCTGGGTGACTCTCTCAAAAGAAATTACAGTATATGTTACTCACAATACAATGTAAGACATTCTAAAAGTTTTATAAATTAGTAGCCCCCAAGCTTTTGGGCACCAAGGACAGGTTCTTTGGAAAGACATTTTTCTGTGGACCAGAGGGGACATGGTTTTGCATGCTGCCTGCATCCTGTGGATGGGGCTTTGCTTATTTGCGCAGACCAGTTTCTGGCATGCCGCAGACCAGTGCTGATCCAAGGATCCCAGTCGTTTAATTAAGAGATGACAAGGGCATGAGTGACAGTCTTTGGTGCATCCTCTTCTAGCAACTTCCACACACGTCACATTTATGCAAAAATCCAACCAAAGTCTCCCCCTGCTCTTCAATTTGGAAACCTAAGGCCAAGAGGACTGCCAGATTGCAGGACTGTCCTTTGCACAGGAGTTCAATCCTATCAAGACTCAAAGACTCAGCAAGTCCAGAATCAATAAGTTTCTGAATCAGGAACCCCTTCATCTTGTCTGGGTTGAGTCTAATTTTTTACATCCAAACTCTGATAGCCTCCAGATATCAGGTCATGGCTTCTACTGAATCTCCCAATAGGCCCAGGGTAGAGCTGTGTAACAAACATACATATTGTACATATGTACTGCATATTGATGATACAGTACTTCATCCCAAACCGATGGTTTCCTTTCCTCAACAGTTTCCATAAGTTACCCATTCCAAGATATGACACAGGATTTAACCATGAGACATTCCATAAAGAATATATTGTGTAATTCTGTAACTATTCTTGGAGCAAATTCTCACAAATACCAACATTTGGTCCCATTTGCAAGACTCCGCCCCTATTTTTCAACCCACACAAGCAATCCAGAAATATACTGTGGTTGATATTATCAAAAGCTACTAAAGGATCTCGAACAGACCTGTCAAACTGATGGCCTGTGGCCCAGATACATCATGCACAGGCCATACCACCCTAGCTCCGCAAAGGCAAAAAATGTCACAACACGTCACAATTCAGCCCGTGACGCAATCAAGTTTGACACCCATGATCTAGAAGGACAAGGAGGACCTCACTCCCTCCATTCAAGTCTGCCATACATAAGTCATCCATCAGACCAACCAATGCTGTTTCCTCCCATGACCAGGTCCAAACCCAATTGCTAGGGATATAATCTGTATTCTCCAGAGCCCTTGGCAATTGTAGCCCCATCATTTTTTCAATAACCTTCCCCAGGAAGAAATAATTAGAAGACAGTAGTTGTCCAGTTTTATTCAATCAGGTCTCCTGAGAAGAGGTAAAACCTCTACCACCTCTACCAGCTCCCATTTCCTCAAAGAAGCATTGACTATATCCTGCATCACTAGCCAGGTAGGGCAAGGATCTGATCTACAGCTGGCCGAGTTAAAATGGCAGACAATTGTATCCATTTCTTTAGAATCTACAGGATAAAAAAAAAATCTGTCCTTTCTATAAATTCTGCTCATTCAGCAGAGATGAAATTATGCTTCATAGTCTTTATCATTACAGACAGGGGTTCACTGCTGGGGGTTCGCAGGGATTTGGGAGAACCTCTAGCTAAGATTCTGTGCAGTTCGGAAAACCCCCAAATCCCACTCCTGGCTGGCCCTGCCCACCCCGCCCTGCCGCTCCCAAGAGTCCCCAGGCAGCCCGTTTTGGATGCAGGTAAGTGCAGGGCACACACGGAGGCTTGGGGAGGGCAAAAAACGGGTCTACCGAAAGCTCAAGAAGAGGGCCTCCAGAGCCTGGGGAGGCTATTTTTGTCCTCCTGGAGACTTGAAGAAAGCCTCCGGAACCCGGGCAGGGCAAAAATGCCCCCCCCCCCGGCCATGGTGCAGGAGGCTGACTAGGACATGCCCACCATGGACACGCCCACCCAGCAACTGGGAAGAGAAACCCTTGCTAAAATTTTTGAAGCCCATCCCCTCTTGTTTTATCCCAAGCATTGTTCCAGGTATCTCTTCAGCCATTTTATTTCCCAGAGGCCCTCACTGAACCACTAGGCACCATAGGATTGGCAGGCAAGGAAAGGCTGCTTGGGGATAAGCTTATCAAATGCCCTAGCACTTCTGTGTTCCAGAGAGCAACAAGGTAGTCAAAAGAGTCCTGACCAAAAGCGAAAATGTCATTAGATAAACCTGCTGTGTCCATCAGATATCTGGGAAAAATAAGCCCCTCCTCCCCAGGCAGGTCTAGTTAACCTTAAAAGATCACAAGAGAATGTTCTGCCGTGAAAATGAACTGATGTCATTTGTGCCTCCCCACAAAGGAAATCACAACACATCTGCTCCAAGGTGAATATGGTCTTTCATGTTAGGCCACTGATGGGGATGGGACCATGGTTGTCATGACAGCCATGAAACCCTAGGCTGCCTCTGATTTCAGAGAGGGAAGATTGAAATCACCCAATACAGGTAGTCCTCAAATTACGACAATTGAGCCTGAAATTTCTATTGTTAAGTGAGACATTTGTTAAGTTTTATTTATTTATTTTATTTATTTATTTATAATTGTATTTATATGCCGCCCTTCTCCCGTAGGAGTTTTGACCCATTTTACTATTTTTCTTGTCATAGTTAAGTGAATCATCACAGTTGATAAGTTAGTAACCCGATTAAGTGAATCTGGTTTCCCCATTGACTTTGCTGGTCAGAAGGTCGCAAAAGGGGATCACATGACCTTGGGACGCAGCAACCATCATAAATACGAACCAGTTGCCAACTGTCTGAATTTTGATCACATGACCCTGAAGTCGTAAGTGTGAAAAAGGGTTATAAATCACTTTTTTCAGTGTCGTAAATTTGAAAAGTCACTAAACAAACTGTTCTAAGTCAAGGACTACCTGTACTAGCAGTCTAGGCCACAACACCCCACCATGAGATTAAGCAGCTTGATAAAGCATTTAGAAGGATGTTAGGATTGCATCCCTAGCCTGTTCCTTTGGCCCCAAGTCTTGAGCATGCATTTATTAGAACTAACAAGAGAATTTTAAAAACAAATGCCAAATATTAGGACTTTTGACTTCTCTATTTGTTCTGAGGAATATGGCATAATTAACGTTGGCTATGTTATGTATTAAAACTGTTAACAAAACTTTACAAATAATTTGATTAGTGGCCAGGTTTCAAATGACAGGAAGAGTGGGATTATTTTAAATATAGGACACTCCTACATTTGTTCATTCTTTTGATTTTGTTCCTCAGTCCGAGAATTCAGGGGAGAATCCCAAAATCTGAGAAATAAGGGAGCAATGTAACAGTGCTTTCATGTGTGCGGGTGCATGTGTGCATTCAAACACTTTTTAAGCAATCCAGAGAGCAAAATGTTTTTTAAACAAATAACTTAATTATATAGTAATATTTTTAGTTTTATGAATATTCCACACGAAGACCCGCCACCATTTTACACAGCAACTGTCTCCAACCGCCACCCTAGCAGTTATATCAGGCAGCCCAGTGGACACTTGAGCGACGCAGCTATTTGACCAATGGGAACGAAAGGCGGGCTTTCAGAGGACCAATAGCATCCCAAGTGCTCAGGCCATGATATGGACTATTCTAGAATGAAGGCGGCTGTGACGTCTTTAGGCCCGCCCCTCGTTTCGTCAGACCTGAGTCGAGTCAGGCGGGAGCGTGCGTACACTCGCTCCTTTCTTTTTTTCTCCTCCAGAAGTAGCCGGGAGCGATGGCGGTGAAGGCGCTCAACCCCAAAGCTGAGGTAGCGCGGGCTCAAGCAGCCCTGGCGGTCAATCTCAGCGCGGCGCGGGGCCTGCAGGATGTGCTCAGGACCAATCTCGGGCCCAAAGGAACCATGAAAATGTAAGGCGGGGAAAAAAGAGGGGGGGCTCGTTGTGGGAACTGAGGGTTGGGGAGGAGAGGCGTGGCCATGCCTTAGCCACACCCACCCACATGGCGCTCGAGGCCGGAAGCGGCGTGGTGCACGCGTGCGCAAAATAACCTCGAAAGAGCCCCGAACCCACCTACCGGTATGCTGCTTTGTACGTAGCCTTTCCACAGCGTTGTCAATGAAAATTTGTTTCATAAAAATCGAAAGGATCAGGCAGTACCAGTAGTGGCATCTATTTAAAAAAACATACATGCAGAAAGACAGCAAATATATCTTTACAGAGCGTGTAATTAGTTAAAAAGCATTGGGCGGGTACGATAAACTTCCAGATCGGTATAAAAATACTTACATTTCCTGCCTCAGTCAATTTTAGAGTGATTACAAATAAGGCTGGCTTCATTTTATCTCTACGCAATTAGTTAGGAATCTTTATTTAATGGACAGCCTGCCTTTTGTACTGGAGTTCGAGGTGCCATGCGTAGTCCGCCCTCCTGTTTGTCCCCATGATAGCCAACCCATGAGATTGGGTTGGGTTTAGAGAGATCACAAGTGGCTCAAAATCACCTGTGAGCTTCTGTGGCTGGAGGTGGACTAGGACCTGTAGTTTACTGGTCCTTAACCCCACTGGCTCTCTAAATTAGGCTTTGAGCATAAAATTGTCCCATCAGGCAATTAGTTTTCTACAAGTCAGAGTTTGAAACATACTGATTGAACACAATTGTCTTACCTTTGGGGGTGTGGGGTGTTACAACTTCTGCTCATCCACCATCACGGGTGGAGCACTGTTAGCATGTACTGGTACTTGGCTTAATTATCAATGCATGGTGTCAGCTGAAAGAAAGCATGGCAGGTTTGATTGGTCAGATCTTAGTCTGAGGCAATGTCATAGTTTTATAATTGTACCTCTCCCAAAATTAGCTCTCTTGCACAACTCCCAAGTATTGAAGTTGTTATGCCATCTCCATCTGGTTGCTATAACTGGCTGGAGGAGGACATAGCATTAGAAGAATATTCCCTTGATTAATAGGATAGTCAGTTCCAGAATTGAAAGTAGAAAAGAGAGCCTTGGTGGTGATGGTGCCCGCTTAACATTTCTGTTACATAAGTTTTTCTTTCACATTGATTGTATTATTTTATTGGCCAAGCCCCAAACTACTTTTGCTAAGTCCCCATCTCTTTTTTTTTCTCTAAAGAGAAAGTCAGGACTATGGGATGCATGCCAAACAATCAGAAGATTCTCACATCGGGGTGGCAATATGGGTCCTTTATACAAGTAGTCTTCGACTTATTACCACAATTAACTGCAAAATTTATGTTGCTAAGTGAGACATTTTTGTGACTTTTCTTGCCACAATTGTTAAGTGAATCATTGCAGTTGTTAAATTAGAAACCCAGTTAAATGAATCTGGCTTCCCCGTTGACTTGTCAGAAGGTCGCAAAAGTTGATCACATAACCCTGAAACACTGCAAACAACGTAAATATCAATCATTTGCCAAGCAGCTGAATTTTGATCATATGATCATGGGGATGCTGCAACGATCATATGAAAAACAGTTGTAAGTCACTTTTTTCAGTACTGTTGTAACTTTGAATAGTCACTAAACGAACTTGTAAGTTGAGGACTACCTGTAATTATATCCTTCATTTCAAATTATGATGGTTGGGTTAAGATATATATTTATTAATAGGTCTTTCCTTAATGATATTTATGATGAGCCCAAAAAAGGAAACATAATTTGCTTTGAAATGTCATCTCTTTTTGCAAAATTATTGAATCATCCTTTGTACTATGACACAGTAAGGATAGCGATATTAGTAAATTAAATTTGTCAGGTCCTTTTGCCCAAACAATTGGAAAAGGAACTGGGATTGAGGGCTGATGGCTTTGCTTTCTGTTTTCCATAGGCTTGTATCTGGTGCTGGTGATATCAAGCTTACCAAAGATGGCAATGTCCTACTTCATGAGATGGTAAACTTTCCCTTCCAAGAACATAATTTTAAAATATCAAGTCAAACAATACCTTCTAGAACTTTTATTTACCTGCAGAAAAGAAGCATGTTGCTAGATCTTAATAGGTGAACACTATTGGTGATACAGTGTGTCTAAAAGTGCTACTAAAATGTTGTCAAAGTTACTGATGATTTTATATTTTATTTCAGCACAGAATGCTGTGTTTTGTTCAAATTGTGTAACAATATTCTCGAAGGATCTGTTGGTCAAAGCATAAACTCTGCTTTTATGGTTCAAAGATTAGAATATATCATTGCTCATGATACTGTGGATTGTTTTTTCAAGTGATTAAATTGATAACAAAGCATAATAGTAAGAGGAGGAGGAATATATTCATTTTTTATTTCTATGGGTGCCCATCTCAACAAATGACTGCGTGGTATACATCATAAAGCATAAAAAGAAATACATATGGTTGTTGAGTGGAACTATTGCCATTGATGTTAATATAGTTAAGAAACACCTAATACATTTGGGACCCCAGGTACATATCCAAGTATTCACAGCCTTATGAATGGCCAGCAGGTATGTGGTCATCTTGATCTATGAAGGGAGAATGTTCCAGAGGGCAGAGGCTAAGGCAGATAAAGGACATTCCTGGCCAGCAGGCCCTGTAACATGCCCAACCTAACCTGCTGCATCAAATTGGATGGGTAAAAATGACTGGGAGAGGACAGTCTCTTAGCTTGGTTTCAAGCCATGAAGGGTTTTAAATACGATAATCGGCACCTTGAATTGCACCCAGAAGCACACTGGCAACAGTGCAACTCACATAGCAATGTAGTATATCAGTTGAAAATCTGACACTCTTTACTTCACTTGGGCAGCTGCCTTGTTCACCTTTTTATTTTCTTTCTATGGTCACCCATCACAACAAGTCATTCTGGGTGATATACATCATAAAGCATAAAAACAAAAGCTTGGAGTTTTTGAATGCTGTTCCTGGAGAACCCCATGTAGAGCATAGACCATGCAGTAATCCAGACAAGGTCATGGGTGACTAAGCAAAGGAATGACTTTTTTGTTCTCTTTGCATCCATCAGCAAATCCAACATCCAACAGCTTCTTTGATAGCCAAAGTAGCAACAGCACAAGATGACATCACTGGTGATGGGACTACTTCTAATGTCCTTATAATTGGTGAGCTGCTCAAGCAGGCAGATCTCTATATTTCAGAGGTATGTGCAAGCGTTGTGTACTTGTAATTTTATGAGGATATCTTCAATTTGCTTTCAGATTTAAATAAAGCTGAGTGAGAAATTATTGATGTTGCTATTAAAACAAGACTTAGTTGCACCATCCCTATTTTGTTAAATCAAACTGAATATCCATAAACTAGATTAAAATTTCAATCTTTGTAGCATGTTTAACAAATTTATTTTTCCTGTGGCTCTGAACTTTTATTTATTCAGATTAGGGGTGGTATATAATTGAGTTTTGACCACAGTATGTGAGGAATTTCTGAGTGTTGCACAGTGAACACCCAAATGAGCTCCATAGTTCCTTTGGCATAATTCTGTGCAAGAATAAACTGTACTTTAACCTCTGCATTGAAAGGACTGTTTTTCCTTTTATATGTATTCAAAAGGACAGTACAAAGTGTCTTCATATGCAGCTTCCGATCCTCTAGGAAAATTAAAATAGTTTTCCCTGAAATCACTTGATTTAATGTATTGTTGCGTAGGCAGATTTTCCATTGTTTTCTTTTTTCTCAAACTTTACCGTTAATAATAATGTCATAATAATTTATTAAATGTATATGTCATTCAACTTGCAGGGACTGGGCAGCCTCAGTACCTGCTGCACAGGTTTAATTTCTGCAGAGGATTTTTTTTAAATAATAAAAGGAACTTGCTTGTGGAAACTGATTGCTTGATTTTTGCATATAACAAGAGTATGTCATTGTATATGTGTGCATGGAATTTTTAAAAATTGTTTGTTTGGTATTAGGGGTTACATCCTCGATTAGTTACAGAAGGCTTTGAAGCTGCAAAAGAAAAAGCTCTTCAGGTCCTGGAGCAGGTCAAAGTAGCAAAGGAAATGGACAGGGAAACACTCCTAGATGTTGCTAGAACTTCCCTCCGCACAAAGGTCCATACTGAGCTTGCTGATATCTTAACTGAGGTGAGTTTTATGGATTTGTGTTATCCAAAAATAAATTCTATATAATTCCCATATTTAAAGTGAAGTGGATCCCTGGAGGAGGGATAGTTGAGTTGCTGACTTCTGGAGTCCTGTTTGATGAAGCTTGTTCTCTTTTCTTTGAAGGCTGTAGTCGATTCAATTCTGGCAATCAGAAAACCAAACGAGCCAATAGATCTTTATATGGTTGAAATAATGGAGATGAAGCACAAATCTGAAACAGACACAACGTAGGTATAAGATAAATGGGCTCTGTTGCTGTTCAACACTGTGGGCCTTAGGGTGGAAGTTATCTTTTATTCTGAACTGTTAAAGGGTTTGAAGCCAAAGTTTCGGAAGTGTGAAGTACTTAGAACCGAGGGCATGGGTGAATTCTGCATTGGCTTTTGCAATGGCTAATGGAGTCAGACACCATGCAAGAATAAAATTTGCCTCAGATTTATCTAGTAACATACTGTGCTAAAGCAGTATGCTTGGATCTGAAAGGGATACACAACAAAGTTGTTCCTAGGAGTCCTATTTTTAGTATGAAATGCATGAGACTAAAAGGGATAAACAGGTGAAACCAATTTCTTAAAAAGCTATTTTAAATATCTTTTACAGCCTAATAAAAGGACTTGTTCTGGACCATGGCGCTCGTCATCCTGACATGAAGAAGAGGCTTGAAGATGCTTACATCCTTATTTGCAATGTGTCACTAGAATATGAAAAAACGTATGTATACATTAGAACTTACAGCTCTCATTGGGACTTGCAAACTGAGCTGGTTTAATCCTACATTTGTGGAGTTTGGTATTTGATTTATAGGATCTTCTTGGTTGAAATCCACTGTTTCTGGTGTCAATTACTTCTGACTGTCCTTACCTTCACTTATATGTTTACTGGGATAGAAAGCAAATCAGAACAGATCTGGTTAGTACTTGAATGGGAGACACCACATAATGCTTAGATGATATGCTAGACTTGGGAGATTAAAAAATCCTGGAAGATGGCAATGGAAAACTATTCCTGTATAGTTGCCAAGAAAACTGCCTGGGTTTTGTCAATGTATTTACTGGGAGTTAAGTTTGACCCAAGGTTTAGGTTAATTTTTATGTTTCCTGTCTAACTTAAATTCTGACAGCATTTTTTTTCCCCAGAGAGGTGAATTCTGGATTCTTTTATAAGAGTGCAGAAGAAAGAGAAAAGCTTGTTAAAGCAGAAAGAAAGTTCATCGAAGAACGAGTGAATAAAATCATAGAGTTGAAAAATTCAGTTGTTGGGGATTCAAAGAAAGGTTTTATTGTCATAAATCAAAAGGTAAGAGAAGGGCTTGGTATTGATTGAGATGGTTGCCTAAGAAATGGGTCTATAATACAAAATGGGCCAAATAGAATGAAACATTGTTTTACTTGTCTCCTATTTAGCAGACTTTAGGTGCATTGGACAAAATTTGCATCCAGATTTTGTTGATCCATTTTATTAGAAATGGGCAATTTGTGCAAATGGCTATTTGTCAACATTTGTTACTTGTGTTATTGTAAATAATCCAGAATCTCTGGGAGTTAGATAACATTTTATTATGCAAATAACGTAAGCTGATGATAAATTCATCATTAACAGACATTTGGCTATAATAGGAATCCCAGTGGTCTATTAAATCATGGTATTGTTGCATCTTTATTTAATTTTTCAGTATAAGCTTTATTTAAACCTGAATAGATCTGCTTATTGCATGGTCTTCTGTATTTTCAGGGGATTGATCCTTTTTCCCTGGATGCACTTGCAAAAGAAGGGATAGTAGCACTGCGCAGAGCAAAGCGAAGAAATATGGAGAGGTCAGTTTCTGCAAGAACCTGGAGACGGCCTTGGGCTGACCTGCTATTTGTTTTCCTTTGAAAATGTTTAGCCACTAATAAGCAGCTTGTTGTAAATCAAAAAAGTGACATCCAAAACTTTTGAGAGGAGTGGTCTTCTCTTACATTATAATTCTAATCCTAGATGTTTGGAAAACATTAGGAAATTTATAAACAATGTTTTCTTTAGAATTTATTCAAAATAAATTTAGAATATTGGTATAAATTAACCACTTTAATCACTTTGAATTGTTAGTATTAAATAAAGATTCACACATTGATCCCTTATTTTTAGAACAAAGGGACTGCTTAACATTTTTGGTTGCATTTAAAAATAGGAGCAGGTAGCCAAAGTCCTTGTTTTACTGAATAAATCACAGCTGGGTTCACAACTTGCCAAGCCAAATCAAGCAAACCGCAGTATGTGAACCCAGACTATAACAGAAATATCCAAGCATATTCTTTATGTTCAGGTTAACCCTTGCCTGTGGAGGTGTTGCTATGAATTCTGTAGATGACCTCTCCATTGACTGCCTGGGACATGCAGGTCTTGTCTATGAATATACCTTGGTGAGTTTGATTTTTAAAGTATTTCTTTTCAGTTTGATTTCTGTAGCAAGCATTATAATTAATACCTAACTTCAATAGTATTATGTTATTCATGAGCCAAGTGGGTAGATGGATGGGTGGAAGAACGTTTCATAGAATTAGAGCTCCTCTTTGAGGGAGGTGAGAGATTTAGAAATATGATAAATTAATCTTGGAATTCTTAGATATTACTCAATAGAACAAACTCAGAGCTTTTTAAAAAACATGAAAATAGGCATGGCAGTATAATAAATGTACTGTTCAAAACTAAAGAAAACCAGATATATATATCACGTATTTAGCATTTATGATCCTTAAATGTCTGAATTGTTCTCGCTGCACAGGGTGAAGAGAAATACACTTTTATTGAGAAGTGTGAAAACCCTCGTTCTGTGACACTGTTGATCAAGGGGCCGAATAAGCACACACTGACACAGATCAAGGATGCTGTAAGAGATGGACTGCGTGCTGTCAAAAATGCCATTGAGGATGGTGAGTCTGGATTAGAAGCACTTCATATTTTCATAGCCTCAGAGTAGCCATTTGATTAAATGAAATTTTATTTTAATATTACTTCAATTACTATATTTGATTAATAGCACTTTGAAAATTCACTTTTATCAAAAAGAGGTCCAGTAGCTCAAAGTAACATACATGGCACTCCCTTCTCTGATTTTTCCAACAAAAGCAATGGTTAGGGGCAGATTAGACTGACAAGAGAGCTTTTTTGTCTGTGGATTTGAATCAGCATCTCTCTGGTCTTTAATCTTCGTATCTTGCAGTTGCATGTTGGTTCACTAATTTTACTTTGGAGAATACAGTGAAATCTAAAACTTCATGAATGGTGCTGCTTAAGACGGGTCTCAAATAAGGAAATTTGTATTTGTAGGAAATTATATGTTAAAATGCTATGTTCAGCGTTCTTCATATTTCAAGGTTTTCTTGTGGATAAACATTTTTGCTTCAGGATACTTTTGTGTTGCTACATTTAGATAAGCCCAGTAGTACCTCTTGTGTGCGATTGGTGTGTTTTGGCTATGTGAGTACCAATATAATTGAGATTGTGGTGATGACTAACAAAACAATATAAATTCTCTCATAAAATAGAACTACCACACCAGCTCTGGCTCCTAGTAGTGCCTGTGCTAGTATAGCTAAGCCATCTTGAATGAACATAGGTGTTGCAACTTACAATACACTGTGAAGGCAATTACAGCCAAACACCCCCCCCCGTGTCCGT
>JANHFM010001331.1:103589-116442 GCA_032468115.1 Grayia smithii | reverse complement strand
CCTCACAATTACATACAGTGTGTCGGTCGGTACAGATCTCTTGTGCTTATAATATTTAACCAATTGTCTAATTTCTTATATTATCAACCTGATTACATCATTATCCTCGTCATTTATTTAAGAATGGCGTTATCTTTTCAGAAAAAAAATATTTTTACATATTATATTTTAACGTTCATTTTCTATGTCATATTTCATTTCCATGTTTTATTCTACTTTTCATTCAGGAGCTCAAGAGGCATACAGGTAGTCCTTGTCTTACAACCATTCTTTTAGTGACCGAAGTTACAACGGCACTGAAAAAGTGACCTATGACTGTTTTTCACACTTACAATCATTGCATCATCCATGTGGTCACATGATAAAAATCCAGGCAGTTGGCAACTGAATGCAATATTCATTTAACAACTGCAGTGATTCGTTTAACAACTGTAGCAAAAAAGGTCATGGGGCAAAACTTATTTAAAACTGCTTTGCTTAACAAAAGAAATTTTGCACTCAATTATGGTTGTAAATTGAGGATTACTTGCTATTTTTCTCTACAGCAGTTACCCTGTGAGGTAAACTGAGCTGGGAAAGGCACATCTGTGGTTTGCCAGTGCTTTCTGAGAACACAGAGCCAGTATAGTAAGTTTGGGGACAGTGCAATGAAATTCCAGTTGAAATTGGGAATTATTTTCCGAGTGCCAACCACATTCTCACAGACTTTATCAACAGATAAGTAAATAATTGAGGAAGCAGACAATACCCACTGTATCTTCTTGGTGTCTTGCCCCATTACAACATATAAGAGAATCTGAAGCACTATAAACAGCAATATTTGTCTCTGTTTTGTTTATGCTTTGGCTTCTTCTTCTCTCAAGAAGCCTGAGCAGATGAAAATTAAATTTCAATATAACTTGTTCCCATTACCCATTCAGATGAATCCACTTGTATCAGCCATACAAAGTGCCTGTTACCTGCAGCACATGCTTTCAGACATGCTGTCTGAACCATCCTATGGCACACTAATATACTAAAGGGGACAAATTTTTCATAGGTA
Source organism: Grayia smithii (assembly GCA_032468115.1). Classification (NCBI taxonomy): domain Eukaryota; kingdom Metazoa; phylum Chordata; class Lepidosauria; order Squamata; family Grayiidae; genus Grayia; species Grayia smithii. The sequence continues at coordinate 115,400 of JANHFM010001331.1, read as the reverse complement.
AGATTAGGACCTCTTGTTCACAGAATAAGGTTAGAGTTGACTCATTGGAAGAATCTGATTTTCTTCTTCTCAAAAAAAAAGGAACACTGATTTTCCCTACTGTAACGTTTAACTGAACTGTCAACATAACAAATTACAAAGCTGTGACTCTGCTAGATAAGTTAAATATTCACATATAGCTTATCTAATCTGCACTGTCCAGAAGACAGAAAAACAGCTGTGGTTGATCTTTGGCAAAACTAGATGACAGTCATTTTGTCTGTCTTTTAAAGTTTTTTAATGGAAAAAAACCACGATAGAAAATGAAACTTACATTTAACAGTTCCAAATATAAATCACTCTGAATCATATATAGAAAGTAGGAAGACGCATTTTAAAGCACAATGTATATTACAATTTGCAACTGCATTTTTATAATTTACATTTGTGACTTTTATAGAACATGGAAGCCTGCAACGGCTGCTTTTGAAGGTGTAACTAAATTATGACATTTGACACATCTACTCAGTGCGGGGAAGACTGTGCTTCTCCAGGATAAGCCTACAGTCAGTAAGATTCTAGACAACTAGGATGTTTAAGCATAAATTTTATCTGTACAGTTTTGGATATTATCTCCGAAAGGGTATTGATGAATTAGAGGAAGGTAACAAAAATTAAATGGGGATTTGAGATCATGTTCTCTAAGGTCAGGCAGATATTCGGTCTGGAGCGAAGATGAGTGACAGGAGACATATCAAAGGTTAGTTACATAAAAAGACTGCTATAAAGCCAGTGAGGAAGTCTTTTCTATTATGACAGAAACTACAGCAAATATATTGGATTTATGTTGTGACTATCTTGATGCTGTTTAAATATCAGGAAAAAGCATTTGGATGGTAAGTTCTGTACAATGCTGGAACAGTCTACTCATAGAATTTATGGGATGTCCATCTAGAAGTTTTAAAAACAGTCTGGATAGCCACCACTATGTGTGCACTGCAGCAGGCTAGACTAGATGATCTTTCCAGTATCTTCCAATTCCATTTTTCATGTTGCCTTTTTAAATACTTTTCAGCTGGGTGATTTGAACCTTCATTTACATGTTGCTTTTCATTTTGGGGAGACTCCCCCTACAGTCTATATGGCAAGAATTGGTTCATTCCAAAGATTCTCTGCCTCCCCAAAATTTTCATTTTGACTGAAGATGTTACTTGGATGAGTAACAAAATGTTGATTACTTTTAATAAACTTTAGTCCAGTTGCCATGATTTAACCTTTTTAGATACTTTTGGCCTGGATGATTGAGTCTTCATTTACATATTCCAATTCCATTCTATACACATCTGTGGTATTATTCTATCTTGCAGCCCACCCCTTCCTTTTAACTAAGCCCAGGGTTTCTGTTTTTCCGTTCCTTTCACTCTTCTTGACCAACTATTCCTATTGCATACCATGGTACCCAATCAAATACATGGAGTCCACTTTCAGCCCTCAAACCTCAATTCAGTAGGTGTGGGTCAACCAACCTTCCCCACAGGTTTGTTGTGTGGCAGCAGTGAAATGAAGAGAGGCATATCTGTTGCCTTGAACTAAGCCAGTTTGGTGTATTGATGAACTTGCTTGGTTGGAAACCAGGAGACTGCGAATTCTAGGCCTCCCCTAGACATAAAAGCTGTCTGAATAACTTTGGGCCAGTCAATCTCTCTCAGCCCAGTCTGCCTCTCACGGTTGTTGTGGGGAAAATAGAACATAGAATAACAGAGTTGGAAGATCATGTCACCCCTAGTCCTTCTTTTCATTAAACTAGACATATGAGGCATCAGCAGTAAATATGAACCACGAGAGGGATGGCATATACATTTTACAAATGAACGCAACAAAAATTGTGTAGGGTCTCCTGCTTGGGGGGGGGGTGTTAGACTAGATGACCTTTAAGGTCCCTTCCAACTCTGTTAATGTGTTAATAAGCAATGTTTGCCGCCTTAAATTATATATAATATAATAAAGTATTGATAAATAATAAAAAGGCGGGATAACAATCTAAAAAAATCAAAAACTCTCCCTCGTGCGATCGGCACTTTCCTTTTTTCAATTCCGCCCGCCATGTTCTCTCTCTCAGCCCAACCTCCGGGAATGCTCCTCCCAGCTCTCCATCCCTCTCAAAACGGCCTTCTCATCGGCTCTACCTGACGAGTCGCCGCCGCTCGGGGTCACGTGGCCCCTCAGCCATGATAAGGCAAAGGACAGCCTACGTTCCCCCTCCCCCCCCAAGCTTCCCTCAACGACCTTTCAACGCACTCACATCCGAAATCTCCCCTCCCCCCGCCACCAAGGCCCGTTTAAGGTCCACCAGATTCCCTCGGCTGCCCGCCAGTCGTGTCCGGATTTTGCAGCCCGGATTCGGTCCCGCATGCTTTACCTGGCGGGTGGCGCCATCCGGGACGTTCGGCTTCGGCTCCCCCTCGGCATGATTGTTTCACGGACGAACGTTCAACCTTCCTTCCCCTGCAGCGGCTTCTTCCTCCTGGTCGACGGTTAGTTCCCTCCCTTTTTCCCTCTCACCGAGACGTCCTCCGCGTTTGGCGATGTTTCTTTTTTTTTTTTCCACTTCCGTCCCAATGACCACTTCCTCCAGGCCCAAGGTCACCGAAGCCGCTTCGCCTCAAAGGGGCATGCGCGATGACATCACGGCGGAAGGGCTCCGAGCTTGTGAGAAAGCGGAGGGAATCGGTGCTTGGATCACGTGATCGGGGCGGCCCTTTCCCCCGCCCCACGAGAATGACGTCAAGGAAATCTGAATAGGAGGCCCAGGGCCTGTCTGGTTCTTTAGACTTCTGCTCAAAAGCCATTAAGCCTTGCGGACTTCAACTCCCAGAATTCCCCAGCCAGCAAAACTGTTTGGGGAATTCTGGGAGTTGAAGTCCACCAGGCTTAAAGTTGCCAAGGTTGGAGACTCTAGACTTCTTGCCTAATTTTTTCCCCCTCCTAGGTGCTCTTCAGATGTGTCATACTTCAGCTACAGTTGCAATTTAGCATTTAGCCAAATAGGCTAAATGAGAGCCTCAACAGAGAGAAGGCTGCAGATATTTTAGTCAGGATGCTAAAAAGAAAGGTCATTCTTTTTCCCCTCCTTGCTCACCCAGCATTGTAGACATACACTGGATTACCATACTATGCGTACAAGTAGTCCTCAACTTACAACCGTTTGTTTAGTGGTTTCAAAATTACAATGGCACTGAAATATGTGACTGTTATGACCTTTGCAACATCCCCATGATCATGTGATCAAAATTCAGATGCTTGGCAACTGGATTATATTTATGACCGTTGCTATGTCCCAAGGTCATGTGATCACCTTTTGCGACTTTATGACAAGCAAAGTCAATGGAGAAGCCAGATTTTCTTAACTGGGTTACTAATTTAGCAACTGCAGTGATTCATTGTGGCAAGAAAAGGTCATAAAACTGTGGCAAGAAAGGTCATAAAATGAGGCAAAACTCACTTAACAAATGTCTTACTTAGCAACAGAAATTTTGGGCTCGATTGTGGTCATAAATCGAGGATTACTTGTAGTTTTGGGAGCACCAGACCACCTCTTCTTTCCCTTATTGCCTACCTGTGCTACCCAGAGGCTAGGCTTTATTATAATTTTAATAATCTAAAGGAAGCATGGATGCCATGATAAAATATTAATATCACCTTTTTAATAAAGGTTATATTAGTATTTTAGCATGGCATCCATCTTTTAGAAATTCAGGAAACCATCTGCTTTTAGCCAAAACCATTTCAGGTACAAAAACTGGCCTTTTCAGCAAGGTTGTAAACAATAGAGGGTGTATTCTGGAAGTCCTTGAATATACTTGTACATTTTAATCAAATGTGGCTGGGAAGGGGAGTGCTGTAATGTGACTCATAAATTTGCAGAATGTTATTGTGGGAAGCTCCCCCCTTCAAGAGAATAAAATACTTTGGGGAATATTAAAAGACGCAGAATATTATATTTCCCTTAAAGGAGAAGAGGGGAAACGTGTTCTTAAAGGCAGAAAGCAGCCCCAGTCTTCCTACTACAGGAAAACAGCCTCAAGCAGAAGCCTGAAGTCTTTATACCCATTAAGAAAGCCAGGCCATCCTATTCATGAACAAAATGTCTTCAGCCAGAACCCCCATAGAAGGCTGGAGCTGATGGGATTAAAATCTACGTTCTCCACCCAGCTCCAAAGGCAGCACATTTCCTCCCAGCCACAATGGGAGTCAGGCAACAATGATACTAAAAGGGCACACTCAAGCACAGATCAAAATACATTTCACAAGGAATAGACATCTCAATTACCAAGCCTCAAAGAATGTATAAAAGCCCACCTATCTTAACCCCATTTTGTTAGCCACCCCAGAAATATGTTATTGTCACTGAAGCTTCTGGCATCCAAGTAAATTGAGACCTTCTTCCCTGCAGTCAGCCTCCATTTTATTTCCGGCGTCTTTCTCCTGGCTTGGAACTGGAGCGGTGTTTTCTTCCAACATTATCTAGAATCACTGTTTTCTATTGTTCAATTCTTACATGTAATCAGTGCCTGATCACTTGCTTTCTGATGTATTACATATACTGAATATATTATCTGTTTCTGTACTCTATATAAAGACTTGACGCCCCCCCTTTTTCTAATAGTGCTTGACCTTTCTCATATCTAACAATATTTTTTTATTTATTTGCTGCTTTCTGATGTATCATTTGACACCACTGCCTTAATAAACTTCTTTCATTTTGCCTGAAGTACTTGGGGTTCATACTGGGGGTGGGGGGAAATAACTTTACAAAATTAATGTCTTTCTTCCAAATTCAGGGATTCAGTTCCAAAACAACTTGGGTACCTGAGTTTTAAACGTTAACAGTTCATCCCTTTTCATTCAGTTCTTCACTCAGATATATCAAGGACAGCTATTTTTTCTAGACCTGTGATTTTCAAACTGTGATCTGGAGATACCTGAGTAATCTCACAGATAAAAATGGAAAATATGTAATAATGCTAAGAGTGGAACAGAAGTGCCCAGATTTGGTGTTATTGAGAAGAAATGGTTTCTAAGTAACACGGCAGGGAACTGAAGTGAACGGAGACTCTGAGACACAGCAGCATACCCTGAAGAGAAGTTCTTGGCTACAGAGCAGCTGCAGTCAGAGATTGTGAGAAAGGATGCTCAGCAGGTGACCATTTCTGGAGTCTGGAAAAAACAGAAACAAAAGATGCTTTGAATCTGCAGCCCAACCTTGCCCAGTTTTGGCAGCAATAGAACTGTGGAAGCAAGGTTCACTGCCTTGGTGAAAGAGACTTAAAAAGGGTTTGTTGGAGCTATTGAGGGTACCCATTCAAGGTAGACTGTGAATTGTCCTCTTGCATTTAAATTACTTGACTGCATCTATAGAACCAAAAGGAGCAGGCATGAGTTAGGACTGGCTGGAACTCATATGGAGAAGGAAAAACAGTCTAGCTATATCAGTGTTTCCCAACTTAGCAATTTTGAGATGTTTGGACTTCGGCTCCCAAAATTCCCCAACCAGCTAATGGGGAAGGCTGTGAAGCACTGCTCTACATGATCTCTGCTCTACATGATAAAGATTAAGACTGAAGTGGAATGTAGTCACTCAAAGGAAAGGGAAAGCTTAAGTAGACACCCAAAGTATATTTTGGAGAGAGAGATCAGAAGTACTGGGGAAGATGAGAATCACAGGACTTTGGGCAGCATATCTATTATTAAAAATTAATTAAAAGTTCCCTTATTATTCCCCAATATTATTGCTCCATCACTGGAGGTTTTTCAAACATAGACTTGACATAGACCTATATTATCTGGGATAATATAAGGCTCTTGCCTTGAGTGATTCTACAATTCTATTGCCCTCGAAATGGGAGGGGAGCGCAAAGAATAGAAAGGGGGCAGGTATGGGGGGCGGGCAGCCTTATGCCCGTGACTATCAGCCGTGCAGCCTGGGGAGGGGAGGCACTGTAGCTTATGCCATTTGAAAGACTCCTAGATCGGGGAAGCGGAACGAGGCTTATCTGATCAGCCGGCAAAGCCCCGCACCTTAGCGTTGGCTTCGGCGCGTTTTCTTGGTTGCAGCGGGGCAGATCTAGGTCCTCTCCCCGGGCGCTGCTGGATGCGACGTTTAGCTAAGCTAGCGCGAATCTTGGCGGTGATCTTCCGTTCGTGGCCGGCCGGGACGCGCCAATTGGTGCGCTGTTCCCTGGAGCGGCGGCTGCGACCCTTCCCGCCGGACCCAGGACCCCGCGGGCCATCGCGCCACGCCCGCTCCCTTAGCCGGGCCACGCGCTCCTCCTCCCACTCGGAGTCCTCTGACCCAGAAGAGGGCGCCGCTACTACGGACGCCCTTGAGGGGCTCCGCCCGCTTCGCATGGCGGCGCCTGGGCTTCGCCTTCCGCCCCGAAATGTTCTCTCTCCCGCTTCTGTCTTGTCATTAGACGCGGCCGAGGCGGGTCCTTCCCACCTGCGTCACAGAGCCGGATCTTAATGCTGCACCTTTCTCCTGCTCTCGGAGTTGCCGTGGTGACGCAGTTCTGAGGTTAGAAACTGGGAGACCTGCAAATCTATCATCTACAATACAGGTAGTCCTCAACTTAGAAACACAATTGACCCCATAATTTCTATTGCTAAGTGAGACAGTTGCTAAGGGATTGTAGCCTCTTTTTACGACCTTTCTGCCATAGCTATTAAGTGAATCATTTGCAGTTGATAGTTAACCTGGTTATTAAGTGAATCTGGCATTCCCTGTTGACTTGTCAGAAGATAACACAAGGTGATCACATGACCCCGGAGTAATGCAACTGTCATAAATATGAGTCAGTTGCCACGTGTCTGAATTTTTATCATGGGGACCATGGAGATACTGCAGGGATCACAGGTATGAAAAAACAGTAATAAATCACTTTTTTCAGTACTGTTGTAACTTTGAACAGTCATTAAATCAACTGCTGTAAATTGAGGACCACCTGTAATGTTTCTCAGTTTTGGCAACTTTTAAGAAGTGTGGATTTCAACTCCTGGAATTCTGGGAGTTGAAGTCCACACATCTTAAACTTGCCAAAGTTCTGAAACACTCTTCTACAGTATAAAGAAAATGAAAATATTTATGATTTCTGCTGTTAATTTCAGTCTATGTTTAAAGTATTACAGTTCAAAATTTCATTCTATATGGGAGTCATTAATTACAAATGGGAAAAGTACGTTTTTATTTTATTTTTAAATGAAAACTTTCAGGTAAATATTGAAAAAAATCTGTTGCTTTACAAATGACAAAAATAGCCTCTTTTTTAACTTTTTTAGAATTGTGTACATAAAAAATGTACAGTACAAAGATGAGAGGAAACAATACAGAGAAGCCCTTGGTAGATATTTTTCACTAGGAGCCCTGGAAATTATCAGCAGAATCATCTTTGCTTGGCACAAATAAGGCTCTGTTCAAGTTCTAGTCACAAATTTTATCTCCATGTTTCCTCATTATTACTGTAGTTGACAAGCTATCTCCTGCTTAAAGCACATAGAACAATGGTACAATTACAAAAGAATACTCAAACTGCAGTGGAACCCACTAGAACAGGGGTATCAAACTCACATCATCACGGTGCTGTCACGTGACGTATCGGGCCTTTTTTCCCCTTCACTAAACTGGGCATGGACATGGCTAGTGCCTGACGCCTCTGGCCCACGGGCCAGGAATTTGACAGCCCTGCACTAGAATCTCTGTTTGTTTGAGCTGAAGTGAAGTGAGACTTCACTTGAAAGAAAACCATAATAGCAACCTTGCTGGAAGCCATCAAAGCTTTTTCTAGAGATCAGCACTTGGTTTCTCAAAGTAATTAAGCACATGTCTCTGCAGATGAGACTGCCACTGCTTTCCAGCAGCTTGTATCTGAAGGTAGGCTAACTCTGACCCAGAGATAACAGTCTTAAGCCATTGACAGACCTGTCCTCCATGGATTTACCTTTGAAACTGGTCATCACCGTGCATCACACATAAGTATGAATTCCACAGCATAATTATGTGTTCTGTTTAATACTTTCTTTTGTTCTCTGTTTAGTCAGCTGTATTTGGTAATTCTTGGCTCTAGTATTTGAAGAGAAGAAACAAAACTCTCTGTCTACTTTCCTCACGGTGTGCATGATTTTATATTGGCAGAGCACAGGAGAGAATTTAACAGAGGGCAATTAACTGGCTTATATGGCTTCATGCTAGAATGCAGTAAAGGTTCTTAACCTAATTGTGCTTTGTCATGTATCTAAAAGTCGTTAGGTGAGTTCAAACCTCGATATTGCCGTAACCGCACCATGTTCAGTGTCTAGGAATTTTTCTGGAGGTTTTACTATAACGCCTGACAGATTCCACTTCCAAAATGTGTCACTTGCATAGCTCCATTACTGTTAGCAGAAAATACTACCTGTGCCACATATCTAACCATTTTTCCTTTATTGAGTTATAGAATTTAAGGATTTGACCTTCAAAAAATCAAGGGATCTAAATATCTAGCCCAATGTTGCTCTCACTGCAGGAATCTTCTACTACAGTATCCCTAACAGATGGCCATACAGTCTCTGTTTCAACACTTCTAGTACCCCCAAGGCACTCTACCATTGTTTTTTTTTTCTGATGACTCACCAAAAACTATTTTATTATTTAAACCCTTGTTTCTTGTCCTACCAGAACAAGTTGGTTCCGTCTTCCACATGGTGCCCATTCACCTTTCGTATAGTTATCATGCTACTCAATATTTTTTTTCTCCAGGCTAAATATATTAAACAACTCCAACTGTTTTTTCTTCCCCTTCTAGCCCTCTTGGTTACCTTTCCTTTAGTAATGATCTAATTCACTTCCTAAAACCCAATGCCCTGAATTGGATCCAATATTGTAGGTGCAATCTGACTGATGCAGAATAGAAAGGCATAATGACATCTCCTAAATATTTGTGGGTGCAGCCTAGGACTGCATTCACATCTTGGTAGTTGCATTGCTGGCTCATATTTAGTTGAAGAACCACAAGACATCCAGATCTTTTTTGTGTGTATTATTACCGAACATAGTCCTCTCCTGCACCCATATCATACTCAAATAGTCTGGTATCATCCCCAATCTTTGCCAGCTGTCTGCTTACCCCTCTTGTAGTGAACAGAAAGGCAAGCTACCCCACATTCATTGATGCCCAGACATATCTGAGTTTCAATTCACATTGACTCATCTCAGACATGGAATTCCCATGTGTGAGGGAAAGTTGCATATCTAGGTTACAAACAAAAGTTACAGTATCCACATCTATCCCTTTCTGCAAGACAGGATAGGTTATTTTTTGAAAACAGTGCAAGAGAATTCTGAGAGAAAATCAGCAAGCTGCTCTTTATTTTTCTTCTTTTGGAGTGAATGGTATTTTATTTATATCCCATCTTTTATTTTTATAAATAACTTTTATATAAAAAAACATCCTTTGTCCTTCTATTCTCCCTACAACAATTCTGTGTGGTGGCTTGGGCTGAGAGAGAGTGTGAGAGTGACTCAGTTTCCCTGCAGGTTTTTCATACCAAAGGCAGGACTAGAACTCACAGTCTCCTAGTTTCTAGCCTTGTGCTTTAACTACAGGCTCCACAAACTATAAAGTCGCACCAGAGGTCGGAAGCAGGGCTAGGATATGCACTGGCAGAGCATTGCTGGGAAAGGGTGTTTGAAATCTCCAGTTTTCACCTACTGCAATGCATTTGATGGATGAATTCAGCTAGTTGGTTTATTCAATAAGCCATAGTTGAGCAGCTGAGCTATTGTGTCTTGCAAGCTATTCTAGAAGCGCGGTCACGCAATCTATGGAAAATGTTGACGCAATAAATCGCAGCTTGTGAAAGCAAGAAACAAAACCAGACTACGATGCAACACTTGAACTCCTTTCAAACTGCCGATCTCGCGATGCCGTTAATTCTTAAGAGGCAGGTGGGCGGGGTTGCCTCCCGCGCTCGCGAATGATTGGTCATCTGGTTTCGCCTCTGTTACGACGGAAAGCGCCACGTTCTGCTCAGAACAGAAAAAAAAAGGAGAAACACCCATGGCCCGGCAAACGGTCGACGCCAGGAGAAAGTGGGCGTGGCTTTCCTTACGGCGGCGAGCCAATAAACGAGTGGTGCGCGCGCTCCGCATTTCGGCGTGGTGTGGCGTGCCCTGCGCGCGCACAGGGGCGAGGAGTCTTCTGCCGGGTCCGCCTAAGCGAGGGCTGGGCTAAGATGGCGGCGCCCGTCCTGCTGCGAGTCTCGGTGCCGCGCTGGGAGCGGGTGGCCCGCTACATCGTGTGTCTGGCCGGGATTATTCTTTCGCTCTACGCCTGCCACCTGGAGCGTGAGAAGGGTCGCGACCTCCAATACCAAGCACTCTGTGACCTCAGCGAGCGTGTCCGGTGCTCCTCTGCCATCTCCTCCAGGTCAAGCAAACGGGAGAATACGGGTGGGGGTTGAGGCGGAAGCCTCCAGGAACTGTTTGGGATTTGCTCCGTTGCCTAGCCGTGATTGTGCGAAAGTTAGGAGAGCTGCTTAGTGTGTGTAGAGTTGCTCATCCTTTCTCCAAAATTTTTCTGATTCAAATTCACTTGTCCCTCAAGTTTTTTTTGGGGTATTTCTTCAGCCCTGAGGCTTTGCCTAAAACCGCTCCGGAATTGACAACTTATTTACCAATGCAAGAATCGCAGAAATACGTCATTCCCAATATTAATTTCTGTCTTTAAAGTCTCCCTTGTTAATCATGTTGGCCTGTGTTACAGAGCTGTTAATCACGGCTAAAGAGATGCAAAGAATATTGATTGTTTTTCTGGATCAGTTTTCTTCAGATCAGAATGATGAATGTCGTTTTTAATTAACAAGAAAGGAAAGAAAAGGGAGAAGGGAAACATTAAAAAGTAATAAGATGAAGAAGCTTAGCATTGTAAATCAGCAAAACACTGTAATATACCAACTGGGTTAGTTACGCAGTGTTAATATTACTAGCATTACTACTAGTTACTAATTTACTACATAACAAAAAAATGATTTTAATGAGAAGTCCATTATTTATCAAACTCATTTGATAATGGCAGATCTGTGAAACCTATTGTAATTGCCAATCATTTCCTGTTTATATTTTGTGAGTAAATTTTCAGGGAGCTTCAAGATTTTACAACTGAATTAAATGGAAAAGCTCCATGAAAGCTCAGAACGTTGAATTAGGATCCTTCCATTACCTGTTAAATGTTGTCTCTAGGGTAGGTTGCTAACCAGTGTTGATAAATTGATTTTATAAGTATGCTTAGTGCCTGGATGTGCTTGAAGGAGAGCTTATGGTTGTTGAATGAAAGCAGAGAATTGAAAGAATGGGGTGAGGCCGCATTCACTAATGTGGGTGTGAACCTGAACTATTTTTACTTTGGCTGTATACTATGTAGGCTTCAAGAATCAAAAGCTTGTGATAAGCTTTTATCTAATGATGTTGTGGACCCTCCCTGAATGAACTGAATGTGTGGTTTGTAGAAATTAGGGAAAGGAAACATTTAGTAAAGTCAGATGTATGTGGAGGAAGACTAAATTCAACAATGAATGTAGGTGTCTCTAAAGTATGAGTATGCTATTACTATAGGATATACTATAGTCTATATGCTATAGCAGAATTTCAGTAGAATTTTGATACAGAAACATTTGGGGCCAAATGCTGAATAGAGGTTTCTTATGGAGCTAACTAAGCCTGTTGTTCTTATGTACACTGAGAGAGTATGCACCAAGACAAATTCCTTGTGTGTCCAATCACACTTGGCCAATAAAGAATTC
>JANHFM010001331.1:60504-81859 GCA_032468115.1 Grayia smithii | reverse complement strand
ATAAGACGACCCCCCACTTATCTGAAGATTTTAATGGGTTAAAAAGTCGTCTTATACGCCGGAATTTACGGTAGATTAGATTTGGCATTTCTATCAATCTACTGAGTCCTTCCCAAGGACCCAAGATAGGGAAATGTTGTAGGCAGTATTGTTGCAAGATGTAAGCTGTTCCAGGCAAAGCGTGTCCTATGTTGTTTTGGTTCCTAACCTGTACCGGAAGTCCGACTGAAAGGGTGCTAGATAATCCATTTCCTGCAGAGCTTTCTGAACTTGCAGCATGAGCACTGTGACAAATGTGTGCAAACTAAAGAAAGATGCCTCTATGTATCTCATGAACAAGAGGAACTGTATTTAGGGGGGAAAAATCAATGTAGTCTCTACATTTTAATGGAATCATTCCTGAGTATTTTAGAATGTTTTCCAAGAATTTTCTGTCACACTTTTTTCCTAGTTAAAAGTTAAAGGAATATTTTTCCGTTATGTTCAAAATGTTACGTTCATGTATATTTGTTGACTTTCCTTTTCATCAGCCTCATAAATAGAAGCAAGCAACTTTTTTGACACAGTAGTGTTGCACTTTGGTGAAGTGTAGCAGGACAGGGCTAGAACTTCTTTTATTTCTCAAATGCAATATGGTAGAGTAGCAGCAGAAAATTCAAGAACAATTTCACTTCAATTAAGGAATGTAATAGTTACACAATGCTAGATACATATCATTTTTGAAAGCCTAGTCCCCCTTGCAGCTATCAAAGTGTACAGCTTAGAACCACTGACCCATTCCAATTACCTGCCCTTATGGAAGGATTCAAGATCAAGCTGCTTCACACAATTCACAAACTTCCCCCTTGGATTCACTTGGTTAAATGCAAATATTTGAGAGAAACTACCTCTTTTCCTGTGAAATTCACATTGGCATGGGAATCCAGCAACGATATGTTGCTGTGAGAATCCTTCAGGCGGTCGATAAAGTACTACAGGAAACAAATAAAGAATTGGTCAGACAAAGAAATTCCAATATCTAGCACTTTTATTTCCCAAGTAGTTCACACAGAAAAATTCTGCCTTTCATGTACATGTATAAAAGAGTCACATTTCTCCAGTATTTTTAAACATGAAGATAGAAAATGGGCTAAAAATGATCATTTACATAAATTGCATAGAGCAGGGACGTCAAACTCAAGGCCCGGAGGCAGGATCCAGCCTGTGGGGTACTTAGATCTGGCCTGCAGGGCTGCCCTGGAAACAGTGAAGGACCAGCCTGCAGTGCCTCTGTCAATGAAAACAGAGTTCGGGAGGGCTGTGTGTGTTTGTGTGTGTGGCACTCCTGAGCTTCATTTTCACTGGCCGAGGGTTGCAGAAGGCCATTGCAGCTGAAAATGGAGCTCGGGAGCCCGTTTTCACTGGCAGAGTGCTCGGGACCCCACAGACACCCCCTGACACAAGTGACGTCGAGCTGGCCATGCCCACCCTGACCACCAAGGTCAAACACAACTCTGATGCGGCCATCAATGAAATTCAGTTTGATACCCCTGGCATAGAGTAACAGAGAGTGGGCTAACTGCACCGAACTCCCATTAAATTAAAAAGGATTACAGGTAGTCCTTGTCTTACAACCACAATTTAACCCAAAATTTCTGTTGCCAAGACAGTTGTTAAGTGAGTTTTGCCCCATTTTATGTCCTTTCTTGCCATAATGGTTAAGCAAATTATTGCAGTTGTTAAGTGAATTTGGCTTCCCAATTGACTTTGCTTGTCAGAAGTTTGCAGAAGGTGATCACATGATCCGAGGACACTGCAATTGTCATAAGTACGAACCAGTTTTCAAGCATCTGAATTTTAATCATATGGCCATGGAGATGCTGCAATGGTCATAAGTGTGAAAAACGGTCATAAGAAACTTTTTCCAGTCCCGTTTTAACTTCAAATGGTCATTAAGCGAATGGCTGTAAGTCAAGAACTACTTTTACTGCGTTTTCAACAAAGGCCAATGTAAGGTTTTCCATCTTATAATATGTGGAAGTTAATTTTAGTGGAACCATACAATCTGGGAATCAGTGGTATGGGCAATTCCTTGATCTGGAATCTGGCACAAATTATGCAGATACACCCTTAACTTACCTCTGAAGCTGTCATGAAAAAATTCCATGGCAAGAGCGTCCCAAGACCAAGTATGAAAAAGATGAACCAAACAGCCTTATATCTATAAGAAACAAGGTTGATTAATGAACACTAAACATGACAAGAGTGAGGTGATTCATGTCTGTTTCCAATAGAAGGGAATGCATATACCTCAGGGCAGGGGTGAAATCCAGCAGGTTCTGACAGGTTCTGGAGAACCGGTAGCGGAAATTTTGAGTAGTTCAGAGAACCAGCAAATACCACCTCTGGCTGGCCCCAGAGTGGGGTGGGAATGGAGATTTTGCAGTATCCTTCCCCTGCCACGCCTACCAAGCCATGCCCACCAGCCATGGCACGCCCACCAAGCCATGCCCAAAGGATGGCTAGTAAAAAAAAATTGGATTTCACCATTGGGAGAATCTAACAATCTACCACCAGTTCCTTGCTTTCTCACAGAGCAAATTGAAGATGATTAAAGTTTACTGGGATTACCTTAAATATCTCTCATATTATCAGAATTATTATATTTTGGAAGATAGAATCCAAGTTTTTATTGATTTTTTTTCATATGTCTCTTTCTGCATTATTTAATGAAATTGAAATCATATTGCAATCATTATTAGATGCAAATCCCCTTTGCCAGCTTTGCCACCAGAAATAGCTAATTTATAACATGAGACCTTTCATTAATGCCTGCTTCCTCCTTTCATTTTTCCTCATCCAGGGTTGTGCAACCTCCCTCCCCACTTTAGAAATAATTGGATTTCTCTGACTAAAAATATGTAGAAAATCTATGAAAAGCTTTTTATCCTCAATGAGAAAACATGGATTACTTAGATAACTATTCAACATGTTCTGGAGTGGGGGAGGGAGAGGGGAGATACACAGGGCCAGAAGCCTTAATTTAACACTTGAAGTGTGGGGAGAAGAAATACTTCATAAGCTCATTTCTTGTTCTCAGTAATAATATAAAACAATGAATGAAGCTACAATTCTAACAATGTTCTGCCAAATCCTAAAATCCAAATCAGTTGTATGTTGGCTGTCTCGCTGGCTAACAGTGATGCTGGCTTGAGCTTTTTTGTACATTTTATACATTTCTGTTTCCTTATTAACACTTCAGTAAAGCATGAAGATTTTGTTATAATAGTGGTATACATTTTACTGATGAGAGCATAAGATTCATGAATGGTGCTGTTTTTCAGTTTCATATAAAAAGGGGGGGGGGAAACCCTTATTAAAAAGAAATTATGCAGTCTCCTTCTTAACCAAGTCTGACAACAACGAATGAGAATGTTATCATATAGGAAATCTGTTGTTGTTTCCTATACTAGCATAAAATGAGAGGCAATTTTCCCACAAAAGATTATACCATGGCATAATGTAATACTGTTCAGGTATTTATGAATCTCCTTCCACTGTTTAAAAGGAACCAAAATGGCAATATTAGTACCATTCCCCTGGGTAATGAATAAAAACTAGGATGTTTGTGTTTATATTCTGCAAAAGGAAACCAGTTTTATTTTTGATTATTGTAGAAAACAATCATTTACAAAGAAACAAGCTGGCAAGCTTGCTCCACACCTCTTCCTCCAGTCCACCAAAATGGTCTCTATCAACTCATTATTGGCTTTTTTTTCCTTTTTTTTAAATCTAGGAAGAATTATTTCTAAACCAAGTTCTCAGCTACAGCCACTCAACAGAATGCTTACAGAATGTATGTGGATCCTACAATAGTTATTGGAGATAAAAGTAAGATACTGGAAGCTGGCATTTAACTTTAAAAGACATTAGATCCTTGTGTATTTATTTTTGATCTAAACGTACAACCATGAACACAAATGTCTGGTATGGCAGTGAATTTGGTGAAGACCAAGTGAGGTTCTGCTTGGCTGGCTGTCCCTATGGATGCCACATGAGGACCTGGGCAATATCTGGTGAGGCAGAAGTTGTGAAGGGCTCATTGAAGCAAATCTGTTCAATCTAGCCCTGGTGGTGTTACCTAGTTTGGGTAAAGAAACATCTGCGAGAAAACAACCAAGCTCAAAGAGCACTAAGGACCCCTCATTTCAATCCGGAGTTACAAATATTCTCCTTTATTGTTCAATCACCTTCAGAAGAACAGCAGGAGAAGGCTGCTCAGAGGAGAGTTCACCACAAAGGCTACTACCGTATACAAAAGGCCCTGATCCCAGCTGAGGTCAATCATGCTTCTCCATAAAGTGGAGCGGTAAGCAGGGTCTCATTTGAACATTTCAAAAGTTAGGGATCAGGCTGCAGGAAGCATTTCCTGAAATAATTAGGACTTTAAAAAGTGAGGGTTTTTAACAAAGAAGAAAATCTAAATGTTCAATAAACACTTTATCAGTTCATTAGTTAATAGGGATCAGAAAATGCAAGATATGCAGCAGGGCAAGCGAAATTATGATTCAACCAAGGTAGAAATAATATTTGTTCTTCTTTGATTTTATAGTCCCCTCTTGGCTTAAATAAGATCCATCAGCCCATAACAGTAAGAATAAGTGCACAAACACACACACATATACTGTCACCACCCAAAAATGAGAAAATTAATTCACAGGGATTTTGGAGGGATAAGAAGTGACAATTGATCCACAAATATAGCAGGGATAAGAACCATTGATTGCAACAAACCCTTTTCATCTCTCTGTCTTTGAGCCACATGAGAGTGACAGAACAGAAACAAAAAGAAAGGAGCTGAAACTTACCAACACCCTTTAACAATGCAGATGCTTAATACCCAAGTTAGAATTGCCATTTCTTTCCATCAGAATCAAGCTTTTTTACAGCTCAGTCATGTATTCAGAAATCAGGCCATCCGTGTTTGTCATTGCTTATTCTCAAGTACATTAATCTAAGATTCAACTTTATCGTGACACTTTGGTGACATATTAACATGATTTATTTTCCTCAGTTTCACCCTTCTAGCTCTACCTTTTGAATAAGGTCTTTAATGCCTAGTGATTTCTCCTCTCTAAAACAACAAAGAGCAGGCACTGTTGTGCGTAGACACGGGGAAAAAAATGTAGGTAAATGTTGGATGTGAGCCACATATTTTTCTTCCATGCTAATGCTTCAGAACCAAAGTGAACAGGCCCAGCCTCTATGCATCCATGGGTGAGCCCAGGCAAGGCTTTTAAGGTGCACTGAGTAAGAACTAGTGTGGTGAAGTCATCAAGAGGCTTGCTTGAGATCATGTTTACACCTCCACTGGGTTCTTGTTTCTTTTTTCCTCACCAAAATGTTTTTGCCTGCTAGTGAATTTTGTACACCAATTAATTTTTGTCCACTCATTTCATTTGTTTCATATGTTCATTCCCATTAAACAGGTTAGGTTTAGAGCAGGAACATTCAATCAATGGTTGACAGTTTGATTTATTTAATTTTTATCCTGCCTTTCTTTATAAGTAACAGTGGCAAACATTAGTAATATGCCTTCCTCCTTCTATTTTCCCCATAAAAACTATCCTGTGAGGTGAGTTGGGCTGAGGAAGGGTGGCTACTTCTGTGAACCTATGTACTCCTGGCTTAATCACCAAAGAGATATTTATTTACTTATTTATTTGGTATCCCACCTTTAATATTTTTACCAAAAAAACCTCAAAGTAGGAAATATATGCAACACACCTTCCTTCTCCTATTTTCCCCACAACAACCCTTTGAGGTATGTTGAGCTGAGAGTGAGTGACTGGCCCTAAGTCACCCAGCTGAGTTTTATGCCTAAGGTGGAACTTGAATTCACAGTCTCCTGCTTTCTAACCTGATGCCTTAACCACTAGAGAAGAGCAAACTGGACCAATCAATTATGTATGTGGTGGCACAAATGTTTTGAATATGAAAATTTAAGACTAATGGTGGGCAAAAAGAAGGAACAGAAACTCTCCACTGGTCTGAGTCACTTTTGCCCCCTTGCAGCCTCTCATCCTAGTCTATCTTATGAAGATTTGTGGTGGAGGTAAAATGGAAGCGTCCCATCTGTATACCACTTCCAGTCCCTAGGGGAAAGGTGGAACATAATTGTAATAAAAATAAAACAAACCATCCTATTACATGCATTTAATTCTAGGGGAGGTTTGGGCATATTGTGTTGTATATATTGCCCTTTTGTGCTTTTCCATAACATCTGCTTTCCTGACATTATTACTTGAAAAAATAATTAAGGAAGGTGGTTGCATTCTATAATTAATGCTATAATCCTCTGTTGACCCAAGTGGCACAGGGCTTTTCTCCAGGTTGGGTGGGGTGGAGTGAGGTGGAGTGGAGTGTCAGAACTTCCCTCATGACATTTTTACACAAGAACAAATGTCAAATCTGTAAAAATAACAGAAGGGAGAACAGAAAGGAAGAGAGGAAGGACAAGTGTTGAAATATTCCAGTAGCAGCTTCCACATCTCCTGATTATTCCTATTCAAGAGGAATTCTTTTTTTTTTTTTGAAAAGCAGAAATAAAAATAAACTCAGGCCCTACATATATGATAATGACTTAACAGATATTTCTCATCCACCTGTACACACAGACAGACACACTTTCCACTTTAATGTGGACCTGGAGTAAACTAACAATAACACAAATTCCCTGGAATGCAGATTCCCACAACAATGTTGACTTTGACATCTGAGCTTTATAAAAATGTCTGCCAGTGCCATTTTCAGTTTCACTGAAGAGGCAAATTAATTAATTAGGTATCAATGAATTGCATATCATGACTTTTAATTCAATTTCGGTAAAGAAAAAAAATTAGGTTTTGTCCTGACCTCTCCTTCCTTTTTGGTGTGAAACTTCAGGAACCTCTAATGAGCAATGAGGCTGAGAGAAGAAAGGGAGAGAGAAGTCTGAAGCAAAATTAGATTAAAGAGGAATGCACACCGTTAATTTGCTTATTGAATGTACCATATAAACTCAAAGTGGGAGAATCAACTCTTTATTGGGTTGAAATGTAGAGTCAGTTCATCACGTAGGCAGGGCAAAGAAAGGGTGGCTTGGAGGGTTAAATTGAATTGTTAGCACTGAAGAAATATTCAACTGCCAACAAACTTAACTTTGAGACATGGAATAGGACAGAGAGCCATCTTATTTTTTTAGCCCAGGCAGCAAAATATTTTGGGCTAGTCTTATTACACAAAATACTGTATATGTACCCTGTTTTCCCAAAATAAGGCATCCCCTGATAATAAGCCCAATCGGGCTTTTGAGCACATTGCAATAAGACCAAGTACTTATTTCAGGGTTCAAAAAAATATATGACAGAGTCGTATTTTTGGGGAAATACAGTATCCCTCTCACACTTCTAAATGTAAATACAGAGAGTTGAGATTCTCTCTATATTAGTTGGCCATCTAGGAAAAGCTAATATAAGGAGCACAGAAGGTATGCAGAACCTTAACTATTGTGGACATATATTGGTTTGCTATTAATGGTATCTGACTGATTGACAGATACATTTTTATTGTAGTAAAATGTACAAGAGGGAATAAATTATTTTTTTCTAGATCCTACCGTAATACTAGGATGACTATCTGTCACATCAAATAAAAGACAAGTAGCTACCATAGTAGGCAATTATCCCTAAACTGCCCTCAGAAATGTAAGAGAAAGCTGACTTTCTTGATGTATCCTTTTAATTGTGTAGGAAGCATCATGTTAGCTAATCCAAACTAGATAACCAACACCAAACAGGATGAGACATTGCAATGCATCTTGGCTGAATACTGTGGGTATAATTTGGTATGAAATGCCATCTGAGAAGACCAGAACAGCTCCAATTTAGCAAAGCTATATAAATAGAGCTAAGGGCTAATTATTTACCTTGCCTTTTATCTCAATAGTGTTTACAGTAAAAAAAAAACATAATAAAATGTAAGCCTCTAATTATAACAACACAGCAAACAGGCTTTCCAACTTCAACTTTGATTGTGGTATATCAGTTCTGACTACGAGATGATTCTATTGCAATTATATCCTAAAATATAGACTGCATTCCAGCTATTTGATGTTTTGTTACATTTAATTTCTCCTTTCTGCAAGCAGAAGGCAAAATGTTCTAGAGTTGTATTTATTGTATTTTTCTTGCCATGTTATTGTTGTCTCTCTCTCCCTCCTTCCCTCTCTTTCTTGCCAGATAGACAACTATGAGATTTATGAGCAGATGACAAAGTTGATAGTATTCTCAGTAGATGGATGCTTCAGTTCCAACTTTTAAGGAAAAAATTGGGTAGGATGTGTTTTCTAGTTGCAGAAATCTAGAATAAGTCATCTGGTTAAGGAAATTTTTAATGGCAAAACTGGGTTTTTTTTTATTTTAAAACTTAAAAAAAACAAATTTGCTACAATATGCTCTCCTACAAAAGAATTTGAATATGTTTTCACTTGGATTGGATTGGATTAGATTTTCAACACCCTAAGACTTAACACATGAACATTACAGTAATGTGTTTTGTTTCATTTTGGCCTAATGCATGATACAAACACAGCCATTATTGTTTCTAAATTATAGTTTAACATTTAGTATAATGTGTGAACCAGAGCACCATAGTTTGGTCAGTTATTTATAATTAAAACAGACCCTATGGTTTTTAATGCACTGTGTGAACCCAACGAATGTTTAGTTGGGTTAGTCCTATTTCGCCAACTTCATGCTATCCACTTTATCCTTGTGTGTGTGAGTGTGAGTGTCTATGTGTGCGTATGTGAGAGAGAAAGAGAGACAGAAAGAGAATGAGGAGGCAGATGGACTGACTATAAAAGCATTTAAGGGCCTTTATGAATGCAGTATTTTAAGATAGTTTGAAATGTCAAATATGCAATGCACAATAAAATATTTATAAAATGACAGAGTAATTTTAGTATATTTCAAACATCTAAATACTACAAGGAGCACGTATAATAAAAATAATAAAAACCCTGATAAAAACTTTTCTGTTAAAAAGCAAACAGCTACTTTTAAAAGCGTTTTAAAAACTACAGTTAAGATGAGCTGTGCAGTGAGTCATGATGCTGTTTGTAAAACTGAACAGAAGACTCATGGGAGAAGACAGACAAAAACACACTTTCCATTAAGACCGATGTTTCAAGCAATAGAAGTTAAAAACTTTATGTATCTTTAAACATCTCCTTGCTGAACATCGTAAAATAGGAGCTTCCTGATCAGATTTTAAATCAGCACTCTAGAATCTATGCTTCATCACTAAGCCATAGCTGAAAAAGAGACCCACCATCACCCCTTCCCAAAGTGGAA
The DNA here is from genome assembly GCA_032468115.1 of Grayia smithii. Taxonomy (NCBI): domain Eukaryota; kingdom Metazoa; phylum Chordata; class Lepidosauria; order Squamata; family Grayiidae; genus Grayia; species Grayia smithii. Next base: position 72,485 of record JANHFM010001331.1, on the reverse strand, counting down.
ATAACATGGCACAATTGGAATAGACTCAGGGAACAACTGCTATGATAGGGAAATAATACCACACCAAGAACCAGTAATTAGAAGGTTTTGGTCTAGGTCTGATACCTTACAAAGAAAAGTTAGCTAAAGAGTGGATACCAGGTCTCAAAAGTGACAGTTTTGTTGGCAGCTAGGTTCCATGCTTTTATCTGAAATATTTTAGGAAGACATTCTGCACTCAGTAAGTTTTGAAGTTTGAAAGAGTTTTATATTTGTCTAGGCTAGAGGCTCTCTAACAAGAAATTTCTTCCCCAGAAATTCTTGTGCATGAAAGCGAGAGCAATTTCTTTAAATAAGGCAAGTTCTTAAAGATGTGAAACAATACATGAAAAATACCAAGAGTATCAGTTCAGTGGCAGTTGGCTTTTGAGCAAAAAATTATTTCTGAAAAGTGAAAGTTAACCAAAAAGGGGAAAAGTAAGATAATGCTTACCTTTCCTGCAATCTTTATACATACTGAACATCTACTTCAATCAAAGCAACACCTACTTATTTCTTGGCTGTACTTCCTTAAAGTACAATACGTACAGAAATAGGAAGAACAGAAAACAGGAATTTGAAACTTAATGCAAACTTTTGCTGATGTTGTCTAGACTTTATCTCAGATTGTAACCTGACAGAGCACCAGCAGAAACATCTGGAGATGGGCTGCAGCTAAGCAGCAGAACACTCATTATCTGACTAACTTTCTATTAATTTTATCTGCTTTCTAGAGAATCATTATTCAGATCTGAAACATTATTCAGATAAAACCATAGGAAAAGAAGCATTAGGAAGCATCTGTACTATCACTAGTTGGCAACATCAACTGTATTAGAAGTGCATATACATTCATATTCCAATCACTATATCTGTGGTGTTTCCACAACCATTCCTTATATGTTTATCCATAAACGCATAATTCTAGGCATTCTGTTCTAAGCAGTTTCTATATCAGTTTTCCTTTCATCATTCGTAATCTTGAGAGACCAATTACCACAGAGTCTTCACATTTTACTTTCCCCTTAGGTTTTTTTCCACTCTTTTCTTCATATTTTTACCCAACAAATTACTTGTTCCACATTCATATCCTCCTGTTATTCTTGCATACTTTATGAATTTTCTCAATTTTTTTCCCTCCTAAGCAGTAACATTTACCAGGAGTTTTTTGTTGAGTCCCTTGCTAAGTATCGTATATTGTTAACTATAGGCTTATGTCTAAACCATGTTAACAAACTGATATTGACCAGTAACTATTCACTTCATTCTTGGAAGTTCAGATCACTTTTCCTATTAGTTCTCATTCTCATCCGTCCATTTATGTCATCTAAGGGTATTTCCCCCCTATATTGTATTCATTCACAATTTTTTTTCCAAAAAGCATCTATCGTTCTTCAATTATGACCATACTATGAAATATAAAAGGCAACTCTCACCAGTCTAGAGTCCCACTTTTATACTTACCCACCACAATCTCAGTGAAACCAATTTATATCTTCTGATATACACTTTAGCTCTTTTGTTTATAATTAAAACTTATATTTCATTTCATTGCATAATTCAACTGCATCCCATAAGATCTTTGCACTTTTTCTTAGTTTTACAGACATCCTGTGTAATATTTGATCTTTTATTTCATTAATCAATTCATGTTCTTTACTTCTCTTAAATTCCCAGCCAAATTATAAGTATGTCTGTGTTTGCATCTATGCATCTAGCCATCATCATCATCAGTTCTCCTATACAATGGCTATTTTCCTATTTGTTTATCTGGCATTGTCATCTGCAGATGAATAGTTCTAAACATTTTCTCTCTCAACAAGTGTGCCTATATGTTGGAAATCTTACGTTGTATACAAAGTTGAGAAACACTGGCCTAAATCTTATTGGCAGCCAGACATTAGATCTGGCTTTTATCTTGGACCTGATGAAACATAAACTGCTGTTGGCAGATGTTTTTGTCAGTTCCTTGATCATTGCCTCATGACCATGGGGTTAACCAGAGCTACCGGTCTGCACTGTTTATGGCCTGTCTGAATGTTTAATAGATCCTGGTTTTCAGAATGGTACTTGGGACTTTCCCTAGTGAAATGGAGAGTTCTGTTGTGCATTTAGTTAGCCTCTGGAATATATGCAGAGCATTAAGTCAGGATAGCTGCTGAGAGGCCTATCTGCATCAGTTGAAATCTCTTTGGGTTTTTTTTTTACTTGCTCTGGGAGACAAAGTGAGCAAAGATATGACTGGAGGAAGACAAGAGGAGAATGTGACTGGTTATGGCAATAGTTCAGATTCAAGGCTACTCTGTTGTGATTTTAAAATGATCCTATATCTCCAGAATGTCAGCTAGCTGCACTATTTAAGACCTCTCCTTTCTGAGGATAGTATGGAAGAACTTCAGTCAGTTCAAGTTGTGGTCATTAGGCTAATAATTTGAGATGAAACCCTGTTTGCTTTGAACTGAAAGCTGGATAGACAGGATCCAATGACACTAATGCCTTTCAATGTCAACTGGGGAGGGGGGTTGAGCCCAAGCCCCCCCCCCCTGAAATTTCTTCTCTAGGTCTGCCACTTCTACATTCGACCTCTGCTTCTCCCGGTTAAAGCAGATAGATGTTAGGGTTCCAGTGAGCCTTCGTTAAATAAAAACTCCTCCTCAATGATGTCTCAAAAGTCCAATTTATTCAAACAGGTAACTGGCACATCCTAGAAATCCTGAAAGTCCTCGAGATTTCTCCCCAATATCTCAAATCTCTCCTCCCTCTTCCATCAGTCATGAGCCCCAATCACGTCTCTTCCATCTTGGCACCCTCCTCCTCCAGATGTCGAGGCGATGAGACAGTCCTCTCATTACATAACCTTATTATGGCTATCATCTCCTCCTCCAGCCCCCCTCCCTCCTTTTCCCACAGTATAGAAGTGGCAGCTTGGAACCTAACTAATAATGCTTCCAAGGCTGACAATTGGTCTATTTTGTAAATACTGAGAGATGTAAAACTACACACATCTTTTATCAGATTAAAATCAGAATATGAACATGAATATTTGGGGCCAAGTCCTTGAGTGCTCATTTTTCTCCCATCACACAATGGGCTCCCTGTGAGAGGATGCCATTATATTTTAACTTATATAGAGCCACACATTCCTTGAATAGGAATTCATTTAGAAGAGCATTCATGACCACAACATAGTACAAAAGAAATCCTTCATATCATGACTTGGTCCGTATAGGCAGTCCTCGGTGGGTTTGCTTAATGACCATGGCATCCGCTTAACGACTGCCACAAAAAATTTCATAAAATCAGAAATGGTCACATGGTGTCCCATTTAATGAGCTTCATGGCTTAATGATCATAATTGTAGGCTAAATTGCAGTTGTAAGTTGAAGACTACCTATGGTCATCCTAAGCCAACTTTTGCAAATGATGTCCCCTCCAGATAAGTGACATAGAGCCATGCCAGCAGTGGTGTCTACCTTGATGATGACATCACTCTATTTCAAAATCACCTTCCTGTTCCTAGTTTCTAGACTAATATCTTATAAAGCAGAGGTGTCCAACCGTGGCAACTTTAAGACTTGTGGAGTGCTGGGCAGGTGAAATTCCCTTCTTAAGTCTTTGAACACCCATTATGGAAACACGTAGCTAGCACAGGGAAAAGCTAGATTTCCAGACTCCTGTCAGCTCAACCAGGAATTAAAACATCTGCCTACTTGTGTTTATATAGGTTCTTTATGCAAAGACAATTTGAATTGGTTTCCTCTTCCCCACTTTGTCCCAAGAGGAACATTGCACAAATATTGCAGGATGAATATAGAGTCCTTTTATGAATGTATGTTTTGGTATAGTTGTTTATAGCTATCTGATATACAATATGTTAGAGGAAGTATTAACTCCTGCAGTTTCCTTTGTACATATCTAGATAGGCACTGCCTTAAACCATGGTTTAATTGTAGTTTAATAACTCACACTCTGTTGGGTCATCCAACCTGCTACACATATTATGACTGAGTGGTGTGTGAGGCCTGCAGAGAGTGATTTCATGAATGTGTAGCTCCAGCTATTATGCTGCAGACAGCCCTGGGTCCAAGAACTGAAATATTCCTGAGGTTTGCCAGATGGAATCTGTTCCAGCTCTTGCAGCACTGATTCTTGCCCAGCTGGCTTCCAGCTATAATGGGTGTCTTTTTTTTCTCCTGAGCCATCCAAGAAGAAGAAAAAATATCCCACCTCTAGTGAACTTCTGATAGCTTTTGGTTCTGTGATTAGGAAAGAAACAAATCGCAACAGGGACAGTTTACACAGACCTACAATAAGTGGTTTTTTTCCCCCGGTGAGACCGGTCCATCAGAGCAACCTCATCTACCCGATTATGGGACAGAGCACACTACTTCCATTTTCACTTTTCAGCCCCAATCCAGGAGCCTTTGCAGGCAATCACTTTTGCGACAAACTATTTTTGTGTTGAATTTATGTTTACCGACAAAGAAATAAAGGGAGACTATAGATCTATTTCAAGCTATTTAGCTCTCATCAGCTAGCTATACCCTTTTGGGATTTGAACCTGGGCTACTTGCATATTAGGTAGAGTATTAGGTAGATGTATCTCATCAGAAAAAAAACAATCCCTCCCCTGGTATAGACAAAGCAAGGAGAGCCCGTGGCTTAGAGGTTAATACATCTACCTAATATACAAGTAGCCCAGGTTCGAATCCCAGAAGGGTATGGCTAGCTGATGAGAGCTAAATAGCTTGAAATAGGATCTATACTAGTCTCCCTTTATTTCTTTGTCGGTAAACATAAATTCAAAACCTACAAGAAGTTATTAAATGAAAGTTCCAGAACCACCACCATCCTCCAAAACATGTTCACTCTACCAATATCTTGCTTATGGCACATCTTTGATCCTCCATCTTTCTCTTCCCATTGGTTCCAAGCATTTTTCTTTACCTCGGTCTCTCATTTTCTTTCCCATCTCTTCTCTCCTTTTCATTGTCCACATTCCCTTCGCTACTCCCAATGCTAGAACCTCAGATAGGTTTCTGAGCTTGGTCTCTCTTCCCATCTCGCAAATTAGTTTCCTTCATCCCTTCACGTGTTCGTGCGCGCACAAGCACATACACACACACATTGTCTGACGTTTGGGGCAGGGTTAGTTGAATACAAACCAAAGTCAGTAAACATGTCTATGATGATTTCTTCATCATGTTTCTTTCCAAAACTTCTACCTCCCTTTCCGTATTAGAAGATCCTGCATTGGCTGTTTAACCTCTTCCTTAAGCCCTTTCCAAAATAACAGAATTGGAAGGGACCTTGGAGGTCTTCTAGTCAAACCCCCTGCTCGACCCCTTGCTTTCCAGATTTCCTGCCAACCACTGGGATGCCTCTGGACATGTTTATGTTTATGGGTGAATTGACAGTGTGCCTTGAAAGGCAGCGCAGAAGTGTCACTATCTTGAGCAAGGTTTTTCTCAGGATTCTCCCTCCTCAAAAGTGCACTTAATAATCCTGCATACCCTAAATTTAGTTCCCTTTACAAAACAGAATTAATAAAATGTACTCAAGAAGGGATGAAAAGATTGTAAAACACTTTAATAAGACTAAGAAACCTTTTGACCCTTAGAAATGTGCAAATGTTTTTTTTTTTAAATCAGAGGAGAAATGTGTCCACACAGTATCTTTTTCTCTGACTTCTTGTAAGGGTAGAACAAAAAAACTATGATTGCCAAACTTTGTCACCAGTCCTGCTAGCTTCTTCGTTGATTAGATTTCACGATCTCAGTACATTTCTTCTTTCACATTTAATCGTAGAAAAGTTACCTGTATTTTAATGTTCTTTCCATAGAACATCTGTACCATGAGCCTCTTGTAATACCTGAAATAAGAGTTCAGCAAACTTGGAGAAGTGTGCTTTAGGGCAAGCAGGCACTGCACGGAGCTGGTGGCATCCGAGATCTGGATTCATTGGCAAGCTTCCAGTATCTTTCTTTCAAAAGGAAGGCAGCGGCTTTCGGTTGGCGTTGGCGAGTGAAAATCCCTTTCTTGTTACCCATGACGCGTGTCACCCCTGCAGATGGGAAAGGACACCACAAAGCAAATGGGTATAATTGAAATAGTAGACAAATCATGCTTAGCTACAAACAAACCAGAATCAACATATAAGGCTTGCCGGTCATCATAGTTTCTTAGGTCATTTCCTGGTTTTTTCCGCTCACCATTTACTGCTCTTAAGGATTTGGTGAGGTACACAAATAAACAAGGAATAAGCTGGAGAAACTGGAAACTCTGCATCCCCATGTCCAACTTGACTTACAAACCCAGGCTTATAATTAATCATGATTAAAGGATTCACCCGATAAATGTGCCTCAGATGACTCTGCAAACAAACTGCTGTATTTTTATCCCTGAGAAACATGCATTCGTAGATGTTTTGTTGCCTGCTGAAGCACCACTTTTGAGCTGTTGCTTTCAGTGCTTGATTTTTAAAAAATCTCAAACCTGGTGGTGTCGGGAGGCTAATGCTCTCCATAGACCTTTTTTTTTTGGAGAAGTGGAGAGGAGAGGAAACAAAACAGAAATAGTAAAGTCCCAGCTTGTTTTCTGTTGCAGAAATGGGGCTTAATGATAAGCTAGTATTGGGTTCAGATAACAAACTATGCTTAAGGAAAGCTAACTTGCAAGTCTTGATTCGTTTGTCATTCAGGCATTTCTTCCATTTACTACTTAACTTGAATCCTAAGTTTGTGCGATATGGTAATCTGTTGTGCAAACATGTAATGTTGAGTTCACACAACATAGTGGACTAGAATAAAATGGGGTTCAGTAGTTTGCAGTTGAGTACAATATATGCTAAGGCATGTTTAACACATTGTCTTAGGCCAGGGGTGTCAAACTCGATTTCTTATCGTTATTCTACTTAGAACAGAAAAACAGAGTTGGAAGGGACCTTGGAGGTCTTCTAGTCCAACCCCCCTGCTTAGGCAGGAAATCCTACCCATTTCAGACACTGAGGGCCACAGCAAGGTTTTGTTTGATCTTGAGGGGGCTGGTGGGGGCATGACTAGGGTGTGTTTGGTCAGCTTGATGTCACTTGTCTTGTGGGCACCCGTGGTGGCCTGAGCATTTTGCCAGCAAAAATGGGCTCATGAGCTCTGTTTTTGGCTGGGACAGCCTCCTGCAACCCTCTGCCAGCAAAAACAGAACTTGGAGGGCTGTGTGCAGCCCTCCCAAGCTCCATTTTCACTTGCAGAGGCACCGCAGCCCGGTCTTTCACTGTTTCCACGGTGGCCCCATGGGCCAGATCTAAGCACCCTGCAAGCCGGATCTGGCCCATGGACGTTGAGTTTGACACCCCTCTCTTAGGCCATAATATGCTTTTCAGTTAGTGTGATAATAGGGTGGTAAAGCACAGTTTCAAACTATAGCTTTATATTGGCTTATTGATTGCAGCTTTGGCTTGGAGGCTGGGCTAACAAAATATGTTGTACTCAAGATATTATGCCCCATGAAAAAACTAGTGAGTCATGCCAGTTAAAAAAAATCTGATTTACTGCTATAAAATGAACCGATAGATCTATATGGACCTTGTCTGCACATCACACTAAGTAAAAAACAAACTATAAAATGGCCCAGTGTGATGCATATACTGACCAGCACCAAACAATGTTGTAGTATAGCAATGCAAGCTCCATCACAAACAATTGCACCTCTCATTCATATGTTTAGGAAGCAGCATAAAGTATTTCTTGACTGCTGAGTAGCGACTGGATTGGGGGCTTCTAAGCCTCCAAGTTACAGGCTTACTATTTAACAGTAAAGTTTTGCCAATGACACTATAAACAAGTTATCATGGAAATATCTTTGCAAGTGGTTGAGATTTATTAGTTTTTCCTGCCTCATCACTGAAATGTTTATGTAAATATTTCTGTTCCAGCCCAAACATTCATTTTAATAAATCCAACCCTAAGCACTTGGCAGGACAATGTGGCAGCTTTTATCTAATAAGCCCTTACCTTGTTCTGTCATAAAATCGGCAAAATTCCAGATGAGCTCCCCAATCACGTACTCCTCCCTTTTTTGGTCTAAGACAGCATGATACTCCTTGAGCACAGCCTCCTGGTATTCCTCAGAGAACATGAGAGGGGGGTCCTGCAGACACCAGAAAAGCAGGGAAGGCTGAGCACAAGTCTAATAAAATAACAATGTGTATCCTCAAGATATACTCTTGAAGTGAATGGCAACAGAGCACCATCCAGCTCTAGACTTAAAGTAATCTATGAGGATTCAGAAAAATCACTTAATTAGTACAAAACGCTTAACCAGATACCTGCATTTTCCCATTTTCTGCATTTGAACAATAGTGATAGCATTTAGACTCATATATCGTTTCATGGTGCTTTACAGCCCTCTGCGGTTTACAGACTCAGCCTATTGCCCCCAATAATATGGGTCCTCATTTTACCCACCTCGGAAGAATGGAAGGCTGAGCCAACCTTGAGCCTGGTGAACTGCCAAATTGCAGGCAGTCAGCAGTCAGTGGAAGTAGTCTGTAATACTGCATTCTAACCATACAATGGACTCTAAATTAATTCAAGGACTGGATGTGTACAACACCCTAAATCACAAAAAACAATAGCCAAGCTTAGAATGCCTCTAGTTATGACCTGGTGAAAGTAGTGTGTGAACTTATCCAGGGAGAACATTTAGCTCTGCCCCTTACTTAGTGCAAGATCTGTGATGCAAAATACAGATAAAACATCCTTGACAATGATGCTCCAATCTTTGGTAAAATACCCCAGCAGCAGAAAGCACCTCCACAAGTACGTTTCATATAAAACCTCTTATTGGTATTACATTTCTCCTATGATACATGTATATATGTGTATTTTGTGTAAGAATATGATATTTATGGTATATAGATATAGCAAGAGCAGTTAATTTATATACCACTTCATAGTGCTTTACAGCCCTCTCTAAGCGGTTTACAGTGAGCCTATTGCCCCCAACAATCTGGGTCCTCATTTTACCCACCTCGGAAGGATGGAAGGCTGAGTCAATCTTGATCCTGGTAAGAATCGAAATGCTAAACTGCTGGGAGTTGGCACTCAGCAGAATTAGCCTACAATACTACAGTCTACAATACTAAGCGCCACCATGGCTCTTATAGACTCACTTCCATTTGGAAAAGCCTTGAAGAAACAGGAATTAATGCCCTTAGTTTAGAAAAAAATCCTGTCTACATCTTCTCCCTGCAAACTACTTTCTACTGCCTCAGCTGCCCCTCAGAATCGTAAGACTCACAGCATGAAAGCCGCTGATGGTGTCAGCTCCATATTCACTCTGAATGATGGGCTTTTGGTGGGTAGTATACCAGTTCTCAAACTGTGTCTTCAGCTGCAGCCGGATCACTTCCAGGTGTCCTGCATCATGGTACCAGGAGAAGTAGCTATTCACACAGATGACGTCCACATAAGGTGCCTACAGGAATCTGAGGTTAGTTCAGACGATGAAGGAGATCCAGAATATAAAACTCCTCTTTATATGAAGCAGTGAGACCTATTCTCTTTGAATATTTACTTGATTAAAATGAACCTGCAATGGCTAAAATTCTCAAATGTTCTGCTTCACATTATACTCTGAATCACAAAACTGTGGAAATGGAAGGGACCACAAGGATCATCTAGTCTTCCTTCTGCAACATGAAGGATTTTAAGCCATCCTTGAGAAGTGGTTGTCTAGTCTCTTCTTAAAACCTCCAGAAACGGAAAACCCACAACCTCTCTAGACAGGCAATTCCACTAATACCGAAATCATTGGTACTTGGAAGCATTATGTCTTTTCCTTTGTAAAAGTAAGCACTAAATTAGAAATGCTATGACTCGAGTAGGTTCTTGTACTTCTATTTTGCTTGAAAAATCCTCCAGTCTCTACCATCCCCATAATGAATCACATGGGTTTGCTGTCCCAACTAGGGACATCAACACTCTTGCACCATGTTCCCTTCAGGCTTCGGTGATTGAATTAAAAGAAAATCAATGCAGCCTTTTTAGCTATGAATAACTGGCCAGCCCTGATTTTGATAGAGAGAATTGGACTCTGCACAGCATGCTCAAGCTGCTGTTACTCTAATCAGATGCAGAAAGTTCTGGATGAAATCAATTTTTCACATATGACTTTTGGTAACCACACTATAAAAAAGATGTTGAGACTCTAGAAAGAGTGCAGAGAAGAGCAACCAGGATGATTAGGGGACTGGAGACTAAAACATACGATGAATGGTTGTAGGAATGGGGCATGGCTAGTCTAGTGAAGAAAAGGATCAGGGGAGACAGGATAGCAGTCTTCTGATATTTGAAGGGCTGCCACAAAGAAGAGGGCGTCAACCTATTCTCCAAAGCACCGTAAGGCAAGACAAGAAGCAGTGGATGGAAACTGAACAGAGAAAAGAAAGAACTTTCCTGATAGTAAGAACAGTCAACCAGTGGAACAACTTGCCTTCAGAAGTTGTGGGTACTCCAACACTTTTAAGAAGCGACTGGGAAGCCATTTGTCTGAAATGGTATAGCGTCTCCTGTTTGAGCACTGGGGTGGACTAGAAGACCTCCAAGGTCCATTCCAATTCTGTTATTCTGCTTTTGAAAAATAGCTACGGCTTTACAAATTGTTAGATTTGCAACCAGAGGTCTACGAACAATCGCTACTTACAATATGGAAAGATAGTCTTTAAGAATGTAGATTTTTTTTCCCCAACACACCCTTCCCTTTTGATTTTTAAAATTCTATTTCTTCACCCTTCTTTTAAAGAGAAAAGACACAATACCGAGAATTCCAGCCTGTCTCCATTCAGCATAAAACTAAAATCCAAACCAGCTTAGGGATCTCTAGAAAGCAATAAGAGAACAGAGCAAAACATTTCAATCCGTACCACCAGCTTTGCAGACACTTTTGTTTTTATGTATTTAGAGAAGAAGAAGGGGAAAAAAACCCTAAATTTTAACAGAACATTTACTCTGCTTTATTTCAGGTTCTATTATAGCGAAGCAAGTAATTGCCACTTGTTTTTCCTGTAATTGCCAATGGAGGGTAAACGGCATCAATAGAGAAATGCTATACAGAGGGGATTGCACATGTTTTGCTGCAGATTAATCCATTAGTTATTTTTTTTCCTAAAATATATCTGTGGCCCCCACCCGTGAAGGAAGACAGGTCGGTGAGAAGTGATGACCAAACATCTGTTGCTCTCTTGCAATATGGCCACTGGGAACAGAGAAGGGTGAACTGCATTCTTACTTTGTCAGGTTAAATTGAACCAGAGAGACATTTTGTCAGCTCTAGTTCTGTCCTCGCCTCCTGCTGTTTCTTAAAACAAAATTCTTCGGGGGATAGAGTTGCCATCTTCATTTTAAAGCTCTTCTTGTAAATGGATAATTTCCATCTGCTTTATATTGAGCAGGAAAGTGGTTTCTGCTGATTGTCAGAAAAGGCAACTGTCCACATCTATTAAACACACACACAAAGAAACTGTTTGGTTCTTCCAGTCCTGAAGTAAAGAACTACAATTATTCCACTGGGTTGCATTTGTGGATAAAAGCTTCTGTACGGTCTTGGGTTGATGCCTTCCAACTTGCAGCTTGCATCATTCCAAGCCAACATTGGAAAAACGTTGCCTGGGCTTGTTCAGCAAAGCCAAAGTAATGCAGAAAATATGAAGCAGGAAGAAGAATATATATAAGGGACACGGTGGCTCAGTGGCTAAGATGCTGAGCTTGTCAATTGAAAGGTTGGCAGTTCAGCGGTTCGAATCCCTAGTGCCGTGTAAGGGGGTGAGCTCCCATTCCTTCTCCCAGCTTCTGCCAACCTAGCAGTTTGAAAACACATAGAAAAGGCAAGTAGAAAAATAGGGACCACCTTTGGTGGGAAGGTAACAGTGTTCTGTGTGTCTTTGGCATTTAGTCATGCCGGCCACA
>JANHFM010001331.1:31095-46661 GCA_032468115.1 Grayia smithii | reverse complement strand
CAACTCCCAGAATTCCTCAGCCAGTGAATGCTGGCTGAGGAATTCTGGAAGTTGAAGTCCACAAGTCATAAAGTTGCCAAGGTTGGAAACCCCTGCTCTAGTTAAGGTGTAATTAATTGCTCTAGCAATAATATGGCAGTCCTTTGTCACTGTCTTCTTGGGCTGAGTTGTTTTAATTCTTTCACAGCTCCTGGTGGTTTCCCATTCAGGTACTGTTGAGGTTTAATTCTACTTAGCTTTTTTGCCAAGTAACCAAAATTGTCTGGATGCTGCCTTTTGTTGTGACGGGTTTGATTTGAATTTCATCTGATTAGGATTAATGCCTTGTATTTAATGTCATATTTATAATTTGATATCAACTTTTAGAGAGGCCCCAGGCTGCCTCCATAAGCCATAGTGTACAGTGTGATGTGAACCAATTCTGCAATATGTGGACTCCTTTAGTTGTAGCTTATGCAAGCTATGGTGAAACAACCAAGTGTAAATGTGGATGGTAGAGTCTTTCAAGTTTTTTTTCTAAAAAACAGTAAGCTATTTTTTCTTTTATGAGTTCTCTTCTCATAAACATCTCAGCCTATTTAGCACTATGAGAAGAGTCCAGTATAAGAAATGTTTAAAATGTCTGCAGCGCTACATAGAGTAATGCACTGCTCTTCAGTTGGCTGTTGAGTGTTTGATTCTCTTTCCCATCTGGTAAACTGTCCAGGTTTTAATGATTACTCTTTTTCTATTGTGCCCTGGGGTGTGCAATCAATTTCAGACAAGGAGTAGGTAGGAACAATACAAGTAGTTCAGACACAGGTGGGCAATAGAGATGAAACAACTCAGTCTTGGACTGGACCCATGTCCCACATCCAGACCACCAATTATACTTTCGGTTTGGTGGATTCACTTCTGGAAAGTCACAGAATTACTCCTGAAAGGGCTGTCTGGAGGAGGGCTGATAGGCAGTCTGGGGGAAGTATGGAAAATTTTGGACACATCTGCCCAAACAAAAGGAAAAATCAGGAACTTTCCATCACTGATTCTATACCCAAAGCCACCAACCGTGAACCAGAGTTCTAACTAGCAACATATGGAATGCTGGCTGACATTTTCAGATAGAAAGCCACAAGGTAGAAAGATGGAGAAATGGTAGTTTTGTTGGGTAACATTTAGCATGAGACTCCCTTGGTTTTCAGAATCAGAGCTGATTTGCTTTGAACTGTGAAACCTTTCTTGGAAACCTTGACCCTGAAGACGCCAACCCCTTTGTCCTTTGAACTTTGACTGCTGGTAATAAATGCTTTGTCTCCTATGAACAGAACAGCTTTGTCCAACAAGATATTGCTGCTGCTGGTTCTCAGTATTGAACTCCATGTATGTTTTTTTTTAATTTTGATGAACCAAGATTGGACTCTTATTGTATCTTCCCCATTTATTCTGGCGTATTGTGCCAAACCAACTCATTGTTCGGTTTATAGTCATAATCTTCCTTCCCACTATTGTAATGATTATTATTATTATTATGGGACATCACACAGTCAGCCAGATGTTCAAACTGGATTTTTGTCTGCCTATAAAGTTCTTCTCAAGGACTTGGGATAGGCAGATGGATTTTTGATGGTATTGCAGATATTGTTGCACAATGTCAGCTGTTTCAAGTAAAGCTGCCTTTTGCAATTGACTGATGGTGAATTTGTCAATGCTGACATGGTGTTCAAGTGTGCTTCAGGGATTTGGGGATTGCACCCAAGGAGCTATTATTACTGGTACTATTTGCCACCTATCTCATCATGGGGCTACTTTTTTATTGTAAATAAAAACAATAAAATGATAAAAATATTGTTCTTGGTATGTACGTTGTATGTACTATATATTTGTTATTGATTTATTTTCTATTGAATTTTAATTTTATGTTAGCTACTCAGAGTCATTGTCGAGATGGATACCTATATATGGTAAGTTAATTAAAATAAATGACTACATAAATCTTTCTCAGTGGAAACACTTTTGAAATAATAACTAGTTTTTCCTGGTTGAAACATATGACCCAAAGTAAAAAAAGAAGAAGAAGAAGAAGAAGAAGAAGAAGCACACACAGTTTTTCCTGAAATCCAATATGCCACTGTATTTATTATCTTGTGATTAAACATGCTAAGCAGAAATCTGCAGCAACGGGACAGTATTTCCCCACACTCAAAACTTAATCCTTCTGTCTCTTCAGCATCTCCTTCAGATATTCAATCTGGGCACTCACGCAGCTCCTGGCGGTGCCCCCAGGGGAGGTGTACTGCTCCACGCTATGCTGATGGTTGAAGATTTGTGAGATATCACTTCCCATCATGGGGCTGGAAGAAGCAAAAAGACATAGCTTCAGTCAGATATTACAGAAAGACAGTCTTTTAAACCTAAAGCTTCTCTTTTCACACATTTTAACTGGCCGAGAAACAACACAGGAGCTCTGCAAATAGGAACAGCTGTCAACTTCAGTGGCTGCTACTAGAGCAGGGGTGGGAAACAATGGCCCCTTTATGACCTGTGGACTTCGACTCCAGAATTCTTGAGCCAGCCATGGGATTCTGGGAGTAAAGTCCACAGGTTGTAAAGGGGCCATTGTTCCCCACTCCTGTCTTAAGAGAATGAGCAGATCATTGTTAACCAGGCAAGTGGACTACACAGCCTAGCTTACTTAGGCTAGAGGTATGCAATTTCACATTCTAGAACAGAGTTTTCGCCATGCTGGCTGGGGAATTCTAGGAGTTGAAGTCTACACATCTGAAAGTTGCCAATTTTAAAAAACACTGTCCTAGAATCTGGTGCTGCCTCTTAAGGTTTGGAGTACAGTCTCCTCAGCTCATACCAAAGTGGTCACTAATTTTTAAGTGCACAACTTGGCTTTACTCAGAGCAAATAAAATGAAACCAAAGTCAGATTTCTGATTTGGTTCCACTATTGTTTTAGACTGCAACCCTTAGCATGCAACTAAGAAGTCAAATGTGGCCCTCAGCCTGGAACACAATTTGTGACTCCTTAGTACAACCCTGTGAGGTAGATTAGGCTGATAGACAATGGCTTTCTGTGAACTTTCTGATTAAGCAGGGATTTGAACATGGATCTGGTACTTAATCTTAACACTCTACTCCTTTAGCATTGGCTACAAAAGATTGCTTGCTTTATCCCCATTATGATTGTACTTATGAAATAGTTTTCATCATTACATAATTAGGTTGTGCTACTAATCAGGGGATAATTTCCATCCATGGAAAAAAGATATGGAATTGTGGGGTCCCAGAGGGTCACTGAATAAATGATAGTAATCACATTAGTCTTTAGAATTCCATAAATGTGACTTCTCTCCATATCCAACTGCTATTAGAGGTAGTAATATGACTTCCTTGTTTTCAAGAGTTAGCAATAATAATAGCACTTAGACTTATTAACCTCTTTATAGATTTTACAGCCCTCTCTAAGTGGTTTATAGAGTCAGCATATTGTCCCCAACTGGGTCCTCATTTTACCGACTCGGAAGGATGGATGAGTCAACCTTGAGCCGGTAAGGATCAAACTGGCAGTGGGCAGAATTAGCCTGCAATACTGCCTTCTAACCAGTGTGCTACCATGGCTCTTAAAAGCAGTATCTACTATAGGAAAACCTTTAAAAGCTTCCATAACCCAATACATACTGAATTCCCTTCAGGTCATCCATGGATAAATGATTAAGAGTCACTCCTTTGCTCTCAGCTAAACGGACTGCCTTCCCCACAACAGTGTGGGCTTGTCTGAATGGCACCTGGAACACAAGGGGAACAAAATCAGGAGGCTTAAATATTTTTCTGTCTAATTTTTACCCTCAAAAGATCCCCAGTGTTCTGAAGCTGTCATTTCAGTGCTGACATTTCCAACTATTTCTGGACTATAGAATGTGGCACAGACATGAAATGCAAAACCCAATGGCAGCATCATTTATGAAGGCTCTTGGATCCCTGCTGGGATATTCTTTGAGTTGGGCAGCCCTATAAATCCATTAAATAAAATAATAGATACTGGAGGAAGGTACAGACTTGTCGGTATAGCCAGCAATTCCTCAGGCTCAAAGTTTTCTCCCAATATTTGTTTAGGGTGGTAAGAACAGATGCCCAGCCAATTTCTTGCCCAGCTACATCCTGTGCCATTGGAGTCATGGTCTTGGCACATGGATATAAGTGATTCTGTTCCCTACAAGCTTGGATACTCACTCCTTTGCGCACCAAATAGTAAGCAAGATCTGTGGACAACATTTCAGGGGTCAGGGCTCTTTCCATGTTATCCCTGTTGATCTAGACAAATGAATGAAAGAACGGCGAGAAGGAATCATAATTATCACATGCTAGTTAGTCAAAGTGAATGAATGTATTTTTAACCATTATTAAAAAAAAACAAAGCCCTCAACATGGCAGTTACATTCAACTTGACAAAAGCATAATGGGATTTCTGCTCTTTGAGTGTCAAAAGTAGTTGTAGGCTGGAATAAAGGGGCAAGGTTCTTGGAGATTCAGAGAAAAATATTTAAGCCATTCTAGCCAATAGGATAAACCCTCTTTTTGAAACGCTCACCTGGAGAGTGGAGATAACTCCGGTGGTAACTTTAAGCACAGTGCTCAGGGTATCCATCACATCAATCACAGCTTCCTTATCTTCCTATTTGTAAAAAAAATGTTGAAAGAGGGTTAGCTAAGAAGATAATGGCTGGTAGGGGAAGAACATCCTCTGGCCCCCAACATCTGGTATTTCAGTGTATGTGGAAGTTGATAATACTATGGGGAGAAACTTTTTTTCCACCTTATACAAGGGCTGTCTCCCAGGGTAAGACTCAAGGCCAACTTAGCCTACTAGCCAGTTTCCAGTAATGACAAGGTCCTTAGTAAGCTTCGGTACTAAAAGATAAACCACTTCCAAACATGGCAATTCTGATAATAATCACACACAGATCCTCCCCAATAATGATCATGAGGGCGATATGAAAGAAAAGGAATTCTATATTTGCTAATCCTCAAGCAATATTCAGTGGCTGCATTCACATAATAAGTTGAATATGGATATTGAATTAAGCTATTTTCTAGACTTGCACCTCAGATTGCATGACAAACTAACCTGTTAGCCATAACACAGGTGCATAAAATGTTAATCAACCTTAGCATGTTATGCACGTATATCTCCTAGGATCTTTAAACTGATTAAGTATGTTGTGTGAACACAACCTAATTATGTCAGCTTAGACTAGCCTAAAAAGGATCTGATTGGAGCAGAAGGCATCCTATCTAAGTCAAAATTCTCTGAAAGTGGTAAATTCCCAAAAAAGAAAATTCTTTCACAACAAATTAAACTTTTACAGTGGCAGCTGTCTTCGTTAACAGTAAGAGAAATGGACGTGAAAATGAATTATGCAAAACAAAACAATTTTGAATTTTGCAAATAAGCCAGGGAAATGGTTGGCAGGAATGTTATCAAATTAGTAAAATCGATTTATACCTCACAAAAAGCACAGATAATTGTGAATGGCTGAAGAATTCTGGGAACTGAAGTCCACACATGTTAAATTTGCTGAGGTTAAGAAGCACTAGCCTAAGCTAGCCTAGGTACCATAAGCTCACCAGCTGCTTTCTGGATCTAATCAGCCCAAAGTCTACCTTTAACCCATCCTAAAGAATTATCCCGAAACCACTTGAATTCAAGCATTGTTCTCCTCTTGCAGCAGGAAGTTACAGAATCACAACTACATAGCCTAAAGTCAGCTGAATACGCAGAGAAGCAGCAACTAGAGCAAGCCTTGATGATCAGATGGAAAGAATCCCATCATTTACCTGCAGATCCTTGTTATAGGTACTGGGAAGTCCTTTCAGAATCACAAGGAGTCCAGTAGCCTGCAAGAGGTCCAAAAAGCTCTGTTAAAATTCCCAGTTCTTGGCCATGTCATCATCAAGGGCAATATATCTCCCCATCTCACTTTCAAAGCTACAGTCTCTTGTACATGGATCAATATCCTAGCCCTCCACCCCGCCCCACAGCTTCACGAATGCTCGTTTTCTTAGAAAGCCTACATTAGCTTTCTTTCCAGACTCCTCCTACTCCATCCTCCATTTACATGGAATATTTAACTTTTAAAAATAGGAGCTATAATCGTGTAATATCCTAATCTTCCTTCCTTCTGTGGGTCATCCCAAAGGTGGTTTTTTTTCCCTCCAAAAGGCAACTGGTCTTTGTTTTTCCTTGAAGACGTTTCACTTCTCATCCAAGAAACTTCTTTAGTTCTGACTGAAGTTCTGTGGGGTTTATATGTCAGGTTCTGGGGAGGGGTTTATATGTCAGGACTAAGAACTTCCCTTGCAAACATATCCCTGGCTTACTAAAGCATTTCCACCAACTCAGTGTTTTTAATTGTGATGCTTGTGACACGAATAAACAAACAAACAAACAAATTCTACGTTAATGAAACCTGAGCACTTACTCTTCCAATCACTCGGCCAGCCTTGCTGCGGATCAATTCAAGGCTATCTGGATTTCTCTTCTGGGGCATCAGGCTGCTCCCAGTGCTTTAACCAAAAACAAAAAAATATCATGATGCATCTGCAAATATCTCAAGCTTCTAATGCACAATCAATGTCCAATGTTCTGCATTACTAGCATGAATTCACAAATTTTCTATTTGTGGGGAAGGTGGGAGGATTTACTTTTGCTTTCCAATGAAGAGGGCGCTAGAGGAAATGCCCTGGTGCTGGCTGGGAAATTCTAGGAGTTGTAGTCCTCCAGGCTTAAACTTGCCAAGGTTGGAGACCCCTGCCCTGGTGCACAGATCTCTGGCTCTGCCTACTTGGTTCACTGTTGTGAACTCCATTGCTAGGTACTGTGGTCAGTAATTGAAACGTCATGTGACTACCCGGAATTATGAATTCACTTCTGTTTCCATCATTAAGTGAATCAGTCCAGTCATTAAACAAGACATCACGTGACCACAACTTACAATTTCACTTCTGCATTGGTTGCTAAATAAGGCAGTTGGTAAGCAAATATATTGTCAGTATATCTTTTCAACTTGACTTTTCAAATGGCTTCTGCTACCTGGATGGTTTTGTTAGTGAAGTTTTACAATTGCAATTGCTCATTTGATTCGTTTTATTCAATGTTGCACAGCAACCAGGTTTCTCAGTGGAAAGACAGTAGAACAATTTTTTTTGGGGAAAAAAAAAGATTATAATTGGAGGTGCTCTGGATAAGAGTCTCCATCCATGCCATATCAAAGTTACTGGACTCTAGAATGAGACTGCTAGAACAAGGACTTGAAAGGATGAGAGATGCCCCCAAATTACCAATATGCATCAGAGAGAGTGATGAATCCAAACTCCTTTGTGGCATAGAGAATCAGATCTTCAGATAATCTGCTCAGGTGAACCATGATCATGGAAGCAATGTAAAGAAACTCCACTGATAAAAGGAAGAAGAAGAAGGGAGAGGGGGGAAAAAGTTCTAAATTTTGCTTCTGAATGAAAAGCAAAGCATGCTGCCCTGGCTAACAACAATCACTGCTTAATCTAGGAAGATCAGATTAAGAAGTATCCCTAAAAGCATTCCTTGTTGACATCTAGAACTTCTACTGTGGGTGATTTTGCTTAATCTTTGTTTTGAGGAGATCGGATGGGTTTTGAGAGATGACATGAAAACCTTCAATCCCTGTAAGACTTAATGCATTTATTTCACCCTTCAACCCACCCATCAAAATCAGAACCACATGGCATTCTGGCATGGTATTTGGAGTTTGTAGCTTATGACCTACTGGCCGTTGGCCAGCACAGCTCTTGAGAGAATCACACAAGCATACCCCTGTTCAACTCCTCCTTTTTTTTTTGTTGTAATCATATTATTTTGTAACTTTCCCCACAACGGACTGCCAAAAAGAAACACGAAAGTAGTGTACCTACCCACAAAGTCTCGGTCGCTCACTGCATCCATGCTGTTGATGCTGATGGTGGCAAAATCCAGCTCTGTAATTAAAAGGAAAAAAAAGCAAGAATACGGTTAATTCTGGAGACTCTGGGAATAAGATTCCAACATTTCTGGAGGGTCCCAGTTTAGAGAAGGAAATCCATGGTTGTTGTTGGTTTTTTTCAAAGGTTCTGCTGGTAGAATGCAGGTCTCTACATGCTGGCATGTAAGACCAAAGAGTCATGAAATTCAACATAAGTATACTCAGGGTGCATAACAGAATATTATCCCAGCATTGTCCACAGGTGGGATCAAAAATCTTACAAATGCACAAGAGAGACAGGGCTCTGATCATGATATAGAGCTAACCATCTTGCTGATTTTAACCCTCTGCCAATTCCCATTGACTATTTCCTCATTAATGAACATATGCAATTTATCCTCATACAAGCAGAAGAAAGAAACAACATGTTTTCCCAGGACTAATACCTCTCCATGCTTGAGTCCCAGAAATTCTCTTGTTAGGAATGTTTACCCCACTCCTATCAAAACTGTTTTAAGAACAAAGTCCCAAATGGCTTTGGAAGTATTTAAAGCAAGATTAAAGAATAAGTGCCCCTGAGATGATGCCCATCTAATCAGGGGTGAAATCCAAATTTTTTTACTACCGGTTCTATGGGCGTGGCTTGGTGGGCGTGGTATGGCTTGGTGGGCATGGCAGGGGAAGGATATTGCAAAATCTCCATTCCTACCCCACTCTGGGGCCAGCCAGAGGTGGTATTTGCCAATTCTCCAAACTGCTCAAAATTTCCACTACTAGTTTTCCAGAACCTGTGAGAACCTGCTGGATTTCACCCCTGGTTTTCTCCCTTCCAAGGACAGCCTCAGAGTGCATAAAACCCATTCTGCTTTCTTATCTTTTATCTTGGAAAGAAGTGAGAAGAATGGGAATAGAAGCAATAGAAGAAGATTAGGCACCCGCAAGAAAACAACACATTTCATGCCAAGATGGCTGTTTCAAAAGTAGATTGAGAGCTCAGTTGTAGGGCAGATCCTTTGTGTTATGTGTAAATGCAGGGTTGTTTAAACAGAATAATTTGAGATGAGAGTAAAAAATACAATGAACCATATTGGGGGGAAAAATCCAAGAGGCCTGAAAACACAATCACATAGGTGTCCATTGGATATAGTTAAAAAAGATGAAGATGATGGTCAAAACAGTATGGCCAAAACTCTGCTTGTTTTTTAAATGCGATGCAGATAAAATGGCACCACTCTGGACACCATTTTGGCTTATTTTACCATACCATGCAAACTGTCTTCTATTTAAAATCCTGTCTTAAGGATAAATACCTAAATAGCCTTGCTATATGCAGGCATGTTGTGCTTTAGCACAGCCATTCAGGGATGACTGAGTTGTAGTTTAACATATGTGAGAATATTCAGCTGAGAAAGAATGGTTAAAACAAAAGCTGAGACTGTACTTAGCAAGCAGACAGATTGTTCGCTCATTAAGAGAGAATGTGAAATTCTGAATGATACATACAAGTGACAACAAAAAGGAGACTGTTACCAACCAAAGGTAGAAATATGTTTAATTGTTGGCAGATTGTCTACTTCTTAAATTGTTGTAGGTCTTTTGTTAAAAAATGTAAATAACTTTTCTCAGAGAAAACTAATTATGACTGTAACAGATTAGCTTGTTAGTAAAGGAAGGTGTCTCTACATAAGCCATGGGTAGTACAATATCCTCCATTAAAGTCAAAAAATGATTGGGTTATCTGGCTTCCTTTTTGTAGATGGCCCCATGCATTTGTGCCTTTTTTCTTTTGCATGAGGGGACTTAAGGGACAAAATAGGCCACTTAAACTTCGCAGGTGGTCATGAATCTCTTAAATCTCTTCTGAAATCATCTCCAGGATCATCACTCCCCCTCCCCCTCACATCTTTGGATTGTGGCATCCCACAACTAGGCCTTCAACACAGAATTTGAATACCAATGATTTAAGCAGCAATGCTAGTTACAATATTAGCCTTAAAAGGTCTTTTCTGGCCTATTCAAAATTTGTATAAACTGATATCCTGCTCATTTATTTTATCTGAGGATCTGAAATTGCTTGGGATAGTGAGTTATCCCAAGGTAGGGCATCCAGACATCCACAAGAGAGGATGAAAAATATCCACCCATGTGGCATTTTCTAACCATTTTGTACATGCCTCACACATGCAGATGTTCCACTGTATCTACAGAACCTAAATATATAGGAAGTTTTCCTACCGTCTCCCTTCCCTCATCAAGCAAGCCTTCATACACTTTATTTATTGCTCTGTAGCTTTCACAATCTAGAAACACTTGGAGGCTTATGTAGATTAAAGACACCACGTAAACATTAATGATATAATACTATAAAAAGAGTAAAACATGTCCCAAATGTAGCATTTGAAAATAAAGATGGCATGATACAGTCAGAAGACTTTTCTGCAACTCTAGCATGGCTACAGAAAAGTTATGGTGGCTGTTTCTTGCTTCAGGCCAGCCAGACCTCCCAAAGACATGGATCAGTAACCATTTCTCTGTGTTTGTTCCTTCTGGTCCAGACAGTAATGTTGGAGTAGGCAGTTCTGCAAGTACAAGGTCCCAAGTCATAAAAGGTGTTAGACAGGGGTGGGTTCTACTTACCTCCACTACCGGTTCTAAAGGTGCACGAGCTTCGCGCGTGCCGAATGGGCGCTCCCACGCATGTGCAGAAGCTTTTTTTGACAGAAAAACATCAAAAAAGGCTTCCTGCGCATGTGTGCAAGCGCGCTCTGCGCACAGATCGGTAAGTACGGGCACGCGGGGGGGCAGGTCCGGGATGCGTAGAACCGGTTCGGTGACGTCACAGCATCACCGCTACCTATTCGCGCGAACCAGACCGAACCGGGAGCAACCCACCATTGGTGTTAGATTATATCCAGCACCTTCTGGTTCAGCATTGGACCCAAAAACCAATTGGCAAACAATTCAAGATTCACCAAATTTATGTTACATGGTCCTAACAATAGAAGCCAGAAAGCATGACATCCACTGCATTTTAGACTATTGTAATTTCTGAATAGTTTTAAGGAGAATGAGTATAGTGCGTAACAGTAGTCTAATTAAATGTCAATAATGGAATGGCTTACAGTAGCTAGATCCTCCTGCTCAGATAGGGTCACAGCGGAAAAATTCAAATAACCATTTGTTCAAAAAAAAAACCAAAAACCCCAAAACCAAATGCTTATTTATATACAGGTACTTCTTGTTTAATGTCCATTTGAACAACAATTATTCAAAATCATGATGGTAGTGAAAGACGGACACTTAAGCTGGGTCCTCATAGTGGCAGCCATTCCAGCATCCCCCAGTCACGTGATCATAATTGGATGCTAAGCAAAGAAATCCTGTAGTCACATGATCATCAATTAAGACCTTCACTATTATGACTGTGTGGACACTGCAACCATATGGGATTTGCCTAATGACCGCAACTGGGTCTGCCTGAACTGCCATTGTAAGTCAGCATAGTCCTTTGAAATCATTCTTAGTGATGAAGTTCCTGGTACCAATTACCATCAGTAAGTGAGATCTACCTACATTATACTATTTAATTGCTATTAAATGTTGCAATACAGTAACATATTTCTTGCCATTTAAAAAATGCTTGCCTTATTTCTGACAGCCACAGACAATAATTATTAATTTGATTTTATAACTGGGTAAGAGCTAGTATTAGCAGGCTTAAGAGGCAGGCAGGCAGGCAGGCAGGCAGGCAGGCAGGCAGGCAGGCAGGCAGGCAGGCAGGCAGGCAGGCAGGCAGATAAACTGTATGATTTCTTTTCTAAGCTTTCCTATTCCAACTATTCAGGTTTTCAGGTGATTGAGATAGTTTCTCTAGACATCTAATTTTCTGAAGTTGATTTTAGTGGGTGTAGACCTGCAGTGCTTTTAAATGGGTCTCATGGATATTGCCATGACTCAAATTTATAGCTTTTAAAATCTTTAAAAGGCTAGTATGATTGAAGGGTCCCTAATCAAATAAATAAATTAAAAACAATTCTGTGCATGTGGGAGAAAGAAAAGTATCTCAGGGAAACCCAGACCAACCTTTTTCTCTTAGATGTTCATACTGTAGGATGTGCAGTGTGTGCCAGAACTCTCAAGCATGATTTATTTACCCATTATTTATTGAAATCATTTTCATCCTACTTTATAATATAGAATTCTGAAGGTCTAAATATTTTACACCAGGCACCATACATTTTAAAACTATATCAATAATAAAACCATATATTAATTTATTTAATTTAAATCATTTTTTCTGTAACTCTCATTCCATTATCTGAAATCATGAACAATATAGAATTATAAAATGTATAATAAACAGTATTAACAATAAACATACATCAAGTTAATGCAATTTTATAATGTGTACATTAAATTGCAACCATCTATGCACAATTTACTTGGCAGTTAATTTTCATAGAAGTGAATGAGGCATACTTCAAACGAAACATATTTTTTCTTTAAAAAGTCATTAAAACAGAAGCTGTTTAATTCACAAGAAAGCAAAAATATCCGATTGCTTTGAAGCTATAGATATGAATAAAAAACATTACTATTTGTATTTAATATTTAAACTGTCCCCCAGTTGTTTAAAAATTTTATATAAGAAATAAAGTGCATGATTTTACTGCTTTTTCTATTCTGTTCCTGGTATTTTTTAAAAAAATCTTTTTCTCTCTCGAGTACTCATCAAAATAGAAAAGCGACATATAATTCAAATAAACAAATAAATCCTAGAATAAATATACTGTGTTTTTGAAACCACACACTTAATGTGCACTTGGAAGGATAACATGAATTATTTCTCTTGTTAGCTAATTATGCATCGTGACTACAAATTGGTTTTTGCTACTTTGAAAATAAACATCGTGGTTTGCTTTGGCAATTTGTCCGTGCTTGGCTTCCAATTATAATGTTGCCAAAATGAAAGGTGGGGGAACATTTGTACTCTGGCCTGAAAAATAGGATGGATGCTTACATATTTTTCTTTCTTGGGGATGATTCAGTTTCTAACAAATGTTGCAGCTTTGCATTGACATTTATCATTTAATAGCAATGCCAGATTATATGTAGGATTTCCCCCCACCCTGGAAATGCATGGGCAGTTTTACAGAGATCTTAATATAAAGCAAACCCACCAGGATTTTTATTCAAGCGCAAGCATAGTCCACTAATGATTTTCAGACCACACAGCCACATGCAACCGAGGCAGATTTATGGGATCCATTCTAAAACTGGCCCTTCCAGTCTTATCTATATATCTCTAGATTAATGTTTATCAAACTTGGTAACTTATTTTGCAATGTGTGGACTTCAACTCCCAGATTTTCCCAACTGGTGGAATGTTGAAATGCCAGAGAAAGGCAGATCCATGTCAGCAAACCTGTTGCTCTAATTAGTTCTACTGGTTCACTGTGGGACCTTCTCTTCCTTCTGGCCCCAGATCTGTTATCCCTGCCCACCACCACTTCCCTCCTATTTTTTTTTTTAAATGTGTTGTGAGCAAAAACAAAAGTAGAAACTTTTGAAAGTCTTCCCCAGAGTCGAATCAATTAAAACTCTAATTAAAATTCTGTATTCTAAATTTCATGGTCATCTCCCTTAATCTTTTCCATTATCATTGTACAGTCTAAGATTAAATCAACATAGTGTTCAGTTACAAATAAACTTAAGAATTCTATTGAGTAACCTTCTCCAGCCTATCACACACATACCATTATCTGGAGTACACTTAAATGGTGTAGGCTGTTATTAAAAACATTATTCCCCAAGGCATCTTCCACACCCAAGACAGAAGATTCACTAAAATTAGAAAAATGGCCCAATTTATAGAACAAACAGACTGAGGAAAAAAAAAATAACCAAAGGAAAGAGGAAAGTTCAAAATTCAAAATGAAGGCTAAACATGGTCAGCAAGTAAAAAAAAAATGAGATTAGTGGAGATAAGAATCCCAAAATAGGGAATAGATTTGGGTGGAAATGAAATATTCTGGAAAAGGGCATGACTGAAGATTGGGAATCCTGAAAAGAATCTTCCCAGCCTTTTACAAGCTGTACTTGTGATTGACAGAAGTAATGAAAAATAAAAAAGGAGCTGTATATTAGCATGTTCCTATTTCCTTCCCAGCCACTTAGCAATCTGGATAGCAAGCAAATAATTTAGAAGAAATGTAAACTTATCCAATTTTGCACAAGAATCCAATTCATTATATTCACAGCTCTTTGCTTTTTATCTTTTTCTGAAAACCTATGAAAAATGAATCTCTGCTCAAACTAGTTTACCTCACTCCTAAGTGGTTAATTATAACACGAGCTCCCTGATTTTTGTTGACTGAGATGAAGGGAGGGAATACCCTTAGAGACATATTTAATCATTTGGATCTAGTAGGACTGTATTTATTTCTCCCTTTTTAGTCCATTAGAGAGCAAATTAGATTTGATTCGCTTGCTCTGATTGGCTTAATTGCGCCAGTTACAGCTAAAGTACAAATAAAATTGTAATAAATTGAGCAGATGTTTAACCTACTCTACCAAGATCTTTAATAGTCAGTTCCAATTGCAATTTACATTCAGCAATTTAACAAGACCCCAGGGAAGCATATTTGATTTTGCAGCAAGCTGTTTATTTCAATGTATTTTTTTTAAAAACAAAAAAACACCAAGAGCATTGCTTCAAATTATGAGGCAGATATTTAATTTTAATATTTTCTTTCCAAACTGTTCTACTTCTTAAACTTCATTATCTTTAATTAAGATATGTATATATTGCACTTTTTCCTGCAGCATCATCTCACCATCCAAAGAGACTACAAATTTGGCAAGCAAACATGGCAGTGGTTTGTGTTTCAAAGCTGTTAACTGATAATAACAAGGAAAAAAAAAAGCATTTTGGTCTAAGGATGAAAAAACATGGAAGTAGGTTGGTTTATGTATTAAGAGTTCAGGCTTACTTCTCTTTCTAATCAGTTTCTTGTTAGAGAGAGATGAAATCACTCACTCACTGACACCAGTGTCTCTATGAACTTTAAGGTGACTTTGTATATTTTCATTTCCATAACTCTGCTTCATAGCAGAATTGCTCTGGGATTGCTGAGCTGGAGGAAATAATTATTGGCTTTTTTGTCCCTAGCAAGAGGAACAAAGTACCTGGAGATGTGTCTTCATACCTCAACTCTCAGGATCGACATCCATATCAAGAAAGGCCAACTTGTCTCTAGTATTTGCATATATTATAGTATTAGATTATAAACCACTGTGAGGATAGAAGGGTAGAAAGATGGCATATAAATATCCTTGATGAATACTACTTATACTGTACTTTATAACATACCAACCACTAACATACCAATGAACATTACAGCAATTTGTCATACATACATACATACACGCACAACATACACACAGACACATATGTATATATAGTGTCAAATTTCTATTTGCAGAAAAATAAATAAAGGGAGACTAGGTGGATCAGAAAGTAATATTTTACTCTCTCAGATAAGATCATTATGTTAGTGTTATTTCTTTACCTATCAGGATTTAT
>JANHFM010001331.1:10521-24994 GCA_032468115.1 Grayia smithii | reverse complement strand
GGCTGGAGAATTCTGGGAGTTGAAGTCCACAAGTCTTAAAGCTGCCAAGTTTGAAGACCTCTGCTATAAATAGTTCCAAAGTTTGACTATTTCCAAGATTAACCCCCTGAAACCATGTATATTTATCAGACTTTTCAATTTTATTCATTTATTTATAAAGAAATAAATTCATTCATTAATTTTATTGGCCTCTCATTTTACCCCAGGCTAAGTCTGGGTGGCTTACAGTTATATAAACCATTAAAATATAAAAAAGTTTAAATCAGGCATTAAAACCAAGGACGCATGGGGAGGGCAGGGGCAGAGTGGGGAGAAGTGGGATTTGTTATTACAAAAAAAAACCCACTTCTATTGCACTATTCCCTCACTGAGGGCCCAAGCCAAATGGCATAGCCACATCTTTAGACCCTTATGAAAAAATAGGAGGGTTGGAGCCAACCTAACATCGGAGGGCAGGAAGTTGCTCTTTTTCTAGATTCAGTGGGATCATTTATTCATTTACAGATACATACCCTGCCTTTGCTTTGTATAACACAATGATCCTTTTTCCTACTTCTGATCCCACAACAACCCAGTGAAGTGGATTGGATCAGAGAAAAGTCACCCAGCTGACTTTCAGGTTCTCCTAATTTCTAGTCCACACCTTCACTACTACACTAAATTTGGTTCACCAAATTTATCTCACCTCCCCTTGCCCCTCCCAGAGCATACTCTTTTTCCTTGTTGGAAGGGCTCCACCCCTTGTTATCCTTTTGATTACCAACCAATTGCTCTACTTGGAATAGTTTGAGCATTTATGAACATTCCAAATCAACACAACCACTGTAGAAACATGATCCTTCAGATCAGAAAATTTCAGTCAAGCAGATAAAACCAAACAAACCTTGAGTCTACGTTCAACGGTAGTGTGGATGTCCTCATCAGTTCGGCTGATTATCAAGCTGCCCTTGGAACACTCATCAGAAATCTACAATAGCATCAGTCAAAGAAAAAGTTGTTTAGTAATTCACAAAATGGCCTTGTTGTCTGAGGAAAAAAGGAGGCTTAATGGATCATTCATGGGTTTAATAGCAAGGCCTGTCCTTAGAAGGCCTAGCTGTAATCTTCTTGGCAGAGATCTGGCAGGAGTGACTATCTCCATGATATCATCAGCACAGTGCAGCACTTAGCAACTTTCCAGATGTGTTGGGACTGCAATTCCCATAATTCTCAGCCTAAACTGAAACTCTGTGCTCTGTATTCACAGACTCTGGACCTGATTAAAAGTCTTTCCCATTCTAATGAATAGGCCTGAAAGATGGAAAGCATATTTCCATGCAGAGTTAATTAAGCCAATAATTAGTGTTGGATTTGTGCCTGATGACCCAGTATCAGACTGAACCCGGTAAAGGGCTTCAATTCAACAGACATTTTTTTTGTTTCTTCCCATCCCTTTAAACTCTAAAAATCATAAAGTGTAATTTTTATGCCTTTCAGAACAAAACTTCATGTAGAGTTCCACCCACCCCCCAAAGCTATCGGGGTTTATAATGTATGGCTTTGGGTCCAGTTCTTTGGTGTTCAATATTCTCTAGATTTCTGCAAAGCCTCATTTATTTTTACCTGACCTTGTCATGCTATTTCCTTCACAGGAATCTGATAAATTTATTTGCTCAGTCTCTCTATTCTCTCTATTCCAGAGGTCTTCAAACTTGGCAGCTTTAAAACTTGTGGACTCTGGGAGTTGAAGTCCACAAGTCTTAAAGCTGCCAAGTTTGAAGACCTCTGCTCTATTCTCTCCTCTTTGTTAGGCATTGGGATTGCCTAAACAAAAATACAGCACATAAAGTTCTTGTGAATCTTTCTGGGCTTTTTTATTCTTAGTACAGCAATAATAGAAAGACAACAACTAATTGTGGAATTCAGTGAATGAATATAAACAGACCTGCAGCTCTCTTCTCTGTTCTGTGTTGCTTAGAATTTAATAAATTACTGTACATTTTGACCTAACTTCTCTACGGTTCAGAGATTAACCAAGATGACAGTATGCCTATTCTAAAATTCAGCTGTTACTAAATACTCCAGGATTTCAGCTGAAGCTACCTGGCAGCCTCCCACAGTTAGCAAAACGTAGGGCCTTCTTTCTGGTGTCTCTGGATTGCTTTCTTCCTCTGAATATCTGCCCAGTACAGAAATCCTATGCTATCCCATCCCTACTTCTTGCAGAACATCCTTCTGCTAATTCCTCTTCAGTGGTCTTGAGTCATCCTGAAACCTTATGAGCTGTGGAGGTACAGTAGATAGAATGCAGTAATTCCAGGCTAACTCTGCTAAACTGCCAGGAGTTTAATTCTGACCGGCTCAAGGTTGACTTCTATCCTTCCAAGGTTGGTAAAAGAAGGACCCAGATTGTTGGGGGCAATATGCTAATTCTGTAAACTGCTTAGAGAATGATGTAAAACATTATGAAGTGGTATACAAGTCTACATGGTATTGCTATGGTTATTTATCTCTTTTGCAGTCCATCACTGCTTCTAAGCCATTTTTCCTATTTTCTATCTCCTTCTCATTTCAAGTCGGTTTCTCCTTAACCGCTCATTTCAACCTCTCCCCTTCTATAACAGACTCTCTTTGTGAAACCTGTTAGCTGTTCTTCTCTTACCTATTTCTCAGACCTATTTCTCAGTTATGTCAGCCCCCAATCCTGTTGGGGTATCTGGATAGACGGACAACAGGCTAGAAGATGACATTTACTTGTTACATAGTGCTTGGTTAAAATCAAGGTCTATTTTTTGGATACGTGCTTTTAAAAGTGTGGGGGAAACGCTTTAATTATCAGTTGTCATTTTATTAGGTTTATAAAATACCAACAGGAATTCGTTTTGCAAAATACTTAAAGCTGAGATGTCCCATGTACTTAAGGCTACCTTTACTTGGAGTTCTTTCTACCTCTATCACAGCTTTACCTTCTCTAATCCACTGATGATCTTCTCCATTTCAACTTTAGAGAGAATTCCAGCCTTTTCCAAAGCTTTTGCATAAGCCATGCTTCCGCAAATATCAAATTCCGACAAGCGCTTGTCAATCTCGATCGAAGCATTAAACTGTTCCATGATAGGGTCAATACTTCCCACTATCCTTCCTCCATAAAGTTTGTCACTCTAGGATGGGGAAAAGGGGGAAAGAATGTATCATAAAAGTTAATAATAACTTCGTCCAGTGCCATGTTTGTTTACTACCCAAATCTTTCTGCTGTTGAAGGTGGGTGCCCTCAACCCATGCCATAGATAAATGTTGTCTATCTGTCTTGGTGTTGGAATGTTCTTGATAAATTCACCTGGGTGATCCTCTTACTATTTATCACATCCTAATAGGTCAGCATGCTAATTATATTATCTTTGAGACAGAAGTCATGCCCCCTATCATCATTCCTAATCAGTTCAGTTTGCTGGGAATGTTTTATTACAAGGGCACTTTAAGAAGCTCACAGGTATATGGTACTTATATATCCATATTGCACACTGCAAAATATCAGGATTGGCCTTATCCTGAGGAAGTAGAAAGTTTCAGTATGATGATTCAGTAACAGTTTAACGGAGTCGGGAGGGACCTTCAGGTAATCTAGTCAAACCCCTTGCTCAAGAAAAAAAACCTATACCATTCTGGACAAATAGCTGTCCAATCTCTTCTCAAAAACCTTCAGGGATGGAGCAACTACAACTTCTGAAGGCAAGACATTCCACTGATTAATTGTTCTCATTATCAAGAAATTACTCGCTTTAGTTCTAGGTTGGATTTCTCTTTCATAACTTTATGATAGTTTCTCAGAAACTGAGAAAAGAAATAATGACTTGGGAAACATTGAGCTTAGAAGGTTTGATCATTCCTCCATTACCATAAAAATAGTTACTGCCCCATTAATTAATAATTTTTACCCTAAAAATTAACAAGTCCTCGCCTTACTGAATTTAGACATTAATATCAAGATCTTGGGAACAACAACAAAAAAAAGGATTGTCACAAATTCTGTCATATTTTACCATATATATAGCACCTAAAAATAAGCATAAGTAAATATTTTTAATTTATTCAATTTGTAAGCCGCCCACTTGCCAAATGGCTCCAATAATACTGCTTGTATAATAATAATAATAATAATAATAATAATAATAATAATAATAATAATTTTATCCTTTGTATGGATACAGCACAACTTTTTTCACTAAAATATATTCAATATATTTATTGAAGTCTATCACCTCTTCGACACACCCACACATCAAACACCTTTCAAGTTTCTCTTTCTATGTAAGACTCTGGCAGGATATTGATCGACTATGCGCCATTTGAGCTTGTTCATTTGGCTACCTGGCAGCATATAGTTTGTTCATTTTGAATGATATGCTCAGTACGCTGCAGCAATTCCAAAAGGCCTTCTGTCAGCATGATTCAGGTACAGCTGTTGCCCTGTTTTCTCAAAGCAAACATGAAGACAGCATGTGATGCTAAGGGCCAGTCAAAGTTCACTGGTCAGAAGATAGTTTCTGGGCCAAAGGAAGGCTAAATCTTCATCCAGCAGTTTTAAGGGGTGGGGTGAGGGTATTTCTTCAAAGAAGGCCATTTCAATGTGATATTTGCCACTTCTAAATGCTCTCTGCTCAGGGCAGGACAATTTAATACAGATCGCCAATTTTAGCTAAGTAAATAGATATTGTGAAATTTTAGGCTTGGCAAATCCACCAAAAGAATCATTTGCTCCTTATTCTGTTATACTTTGGCAGGAAATAAAGGTTTTAATTTTTGTAGTAGGGCCCTATTAGCCATACTTATTGTCTTTCTGAAGTGAGGAGATAACAATAATAGAAAGTACCTCAAAGGTCTTCCACTCCCTATCGTGGGCAAGAATTCTCATACCATCCCAGGCAAGTGACTGTCCAACATTTGCTTGAAAACCTCTAGTGATGTAACACCCATGATTATACAGATAGTCCTTGACTTACAACCACAATTGGAACCGGAAAACCTGTCATTAATTGGTGCAGCCATTAAGTGAAACATCAGATGATTGCAATTTGTGACCTTCCCTAATGGCTTCCCCACTGACTTTGCTTGTCAGAATCCAGCTGGGAAGTTTGCAAATTACAATCATGTGACATTGCAATCACCATAAATGTGAGCCAGTTGCCAAGCAACTGAATTGTGATCACATGACTACAGTAACATAACATAGTTTTAACATAGTAAGTGCAAGAACCGGTCATAAGTCACTTTCTTGGACTTCCAGTAGGAGGCAAATTGTCCCATTGCTAAAGAGCTATCAAAGTCAGGAAATTCCTCCTTATTTTAAATTTGTGTCTCCCTCTGTAAACCTTCCATCCACCAGTTCTTGCCCTATACTCGGATATTAGGGATAATAAATCCACATCCCTTCTCTATGATAGCCTTTCAAGAATTGGAAGACTGCTGTCAGATCTCCCTTTTACGCCTCTGTTATTTAGGCTACACTTCAAACATTCTTCATAACATTTAGCTTTAAAGCCTCTCACAATCTTTGCTGCTTTTATCTGTACTCCTTTCCAGCTCATCAACCACCCACCCTTCTTATATTGAGGTGACTAGAAGCAAATGCAATACTATATTTCAAGTGAAATCTAACCACTGCAACATAAAGTAAAACTATCATTGCCCACAATTTTATCATACCTCTGTTGCATTAGCTCTTTTGCCAGGTGTAGCGCACTGTTGGCTCATGAGTAATCTATGATCTAACATGACACCCAGATCTTTCGTACAAATACAAATAATAGAAGAGAGTATTCATAGCTCAAAGCTGAAATGAGGAGTCCTTGTTGCTCTCAGGGCTAGTAAGGAGCCGGCACTAGTACTAATGATGTTACCTAGATTGGGTAATGAAAAGTTTGCAAGAAAACAACCAAGCTCAGAGAGTACAAAACTAGAGTCAAGCCAAATACTTTTTTTGTACGTGTATCCATTTTTTCCCATCTAAATGTATTTACCTACATTTTTTACATTGAACTCATTTTGCTGGATATGTTCAAATCTATAATATCCTTCTGAACTTTTGTCCCTGCTCTGTATTGACTGAATCCCCCAGTATTGTATTGAGTGAAAATCTGATTAGCATTTCTCCTATCCCCTTACCTAAATCTTTTATGAAAATGTTTGAAGAGCACTGTGCCCAGGATTCAATCATGAGATCTCACTTAATGGATTGGTGTAATATAATGTAGCTATATTATTAAGAACCAACAGCTTGGTCTCAATCAGCTGAGTAGTATAATAGGAACTATTCACACCACATTATTGTATTTTACTAAGAAAGATACTATGCATCACCTTCTGAAATCTAAATACATTACATCCAGAGTATTTCTTTGATCTATTAATCTAATCACTTTCTCAAAAAAATAAAAACAAGGTTTGTCTATCATGACCTATTTTCTAACAGTCATGCTAGCTTCTAGTGATCCTCTGTAAATGCTTGCAAACCTACCTCCTGATTATCTTTTCTAGGATTCTCCCAGGTATTAATATCAAACTGATATTAATAAATTTCCTGTGTATAGTAACCCCACCTTTTTTTCTTTTTTTTCTTTTTTTTTTACAAAATTAGCTCCGCTTCAATCTTCTGGCACCTTCCCTGTCCAATGGCCATTCTTTAAGATTACAGTTAGTGGTTCTGAAATCATATCTGTCATTTCCTTTAGTTAGGAATAGTATTGCTCAACCTTGGCCACTTTAAGAGAGGTGGACTTCAATCCCCAGCAAAGTGTTTGGGGAAGCCTGGGAACTGAGAAACACTGATCTGGGGTATTATTCATCCAAAGGCTTAAAATTCATTCAAAGTAGTTTGGGGTGCTCTCATCAATTCCTTACCCATTTTAGCCAATGCTTCTCTTCTCCTCCCTCATTGTGTGGCTTTTGATAGATTTGGACCATTTTGTCCTTTTATGAAAATAGGATGGAATTTAGGAATTAAGCAGTTCAGATTTCTCTCTCTGGCTTTCATGATCTTGCTGTCTTCTCCATTCAGATTAACTGCTTGCTTAACTTGCCACAGTGATGCATTTCCGGATCACCTTGGCCATCTGATTTGCAATCTTCAATCCCCAAACTTTTGGGCGCTAGAATCTAAAGCCCTCTTGATTTCTGTAACTCTGGAAATATATTATAGGGAACTGCTGAATGAGAGTGCATGACACAGGAAGTTTAAAGATTCAGTGTAGCTATATTTGCACCATATGCAACTTGGCTAATATTTCTGCAGTTGGCTTTTGGTGCCATGTTTGATATGCAAACCAACTTTTTTGATTAGTATATACTTGAATGTATGTGTGAATGCAGAATAAGAATTTATTAAGTTAAATTGTATAAATACAGCCCCACAGAATAAGACTTCTGGTACACTCCAGCCCAGCAATCCTCTAACTATTTGTGCTAACTAATCTTTTAAAATGGAGGGAAGAATACTGGAAACTTTCTGGTGGCAAAGCTTATTCTTGGTCCAAGAGTGATTGCCCCTCTAATATAATGTGTGAATTAATGTTTTATGCCAGCTTTTATCAACTTGGCAACGCTCTAGATGTGCTGGACTACAGCTCCCAGAATTCCTAAGGAAGCCATGCTTCAATGGCTGTGAAAAATGTGTTTTAACTAATCATCAGACAAACTGGTGCCCTAACTGCCATATATTCTTCTTTGACCTTCAGTCATTCATTCCACCATTCTCTCTTAAACAGCATTCTGCTCTTTTCTATTACTATTTTTTATGCCTCAAATATGAGTTATGGAACTTGTATGGAAAGCATCTGTTTCCTTCAACAATGTTCTCAAAACTCCAGATTTTTCAACATGAAAAAACCGGTATGTGCAATTACCTCCCCAGGTATTTCTTCACTACTTACAATAAACTCCCATATATACAGTCTTCGTTTATATCCAATTTCAAATTAGTTGTAATCATTTTAATCCTTAGAATGAAAGCTCCTTGGGGCTAGAGATTTCAAGGTATTTCTTACCCTTTCTGCTGTATAATAAAGCACCTTCCTTCACTGCTGAAGCATTTTTTGGAATGGGGTTGCCCAGTGGTCGGAGTCAAGTAATTTAACAACTGGTTCTCTGCCCTAATGATTTCTTCCAACAACCAGTTTGCCAAACTGTTCAGAAAGTTAACAACCAGTTCTCCCGAAGTGGTGCGAACTGGCTGAATCCCACCACTGGAGTTGCCAAAATGTTTATGATTCAGTCTTAAGCTTTTGTTTAAAGTGCATTTCACATACTAGCTAGCTCACCTACCTAATTAGGTTTATCCCCTCCGACTGAATGCCCTTCAGTTGTTAATAACTCAGTTTGTAGGGGAGATGGTGTAACTCAAGCCCCATATAGCTAGAGGATACCAAGTTAGAGAAAAATATTCTATATATAAGCTCAAAAAACAGGATCTTCCCTACTCTACAAATAAGAGCAACTAAAAAAAAATCTCTAATTGGACTGGATCAAATCCATCTAGTTCTCACCTCTGAAAGAGAACAGTGGATCTCTCTAGGAGTCTATAGATAAAGCCAGTAAGAACAGCAGCATCCTATTTGCGTACTGAGAGTAGAAATGCAATGCTTTATATCATGGCACTTTTCCTCAGCTAATATAACTGTATAGTAATAGCTCCAAAGTGTAAGGGGGGCATAATCAGATATGTGCTCTACAGCCCTTAACCAACCTTGCAAATGTCTCAAAATCAATCAACTCCACCACTTAACTTCATGCAGTCCCATCGGAACCTGCCCAATCTCTGAAACCGTTCTCTATCCCCGTTTCCCCCCCACCCCAGGCAGATCTCTTTGGGGTAGGAAAGGAGGTAAAGCGAGGTCGTTTCCGTGTCCAAATGGACGTTGATGGGGGAAGACTTCCAAATACCCACTCACCTCAGCTGCCATGACGGACTATTGTGGGTTTTTCTTTCTGGTTTTTGCGAAGAACGTGGAGAACCTGTCAGATAGAGGGAAGCGATTATTGCAAACAAGCGGACAGTTAGTCTGACGCACGGAGAGAGACAGGTAAAACAGACATACATAACAGTCGCTCGCTCGCTCCAAAGAGGTCCCTTCCAATGACCCGTGCAAAATCCGTAGAGACGACCGACTCACCACACTGCGACCCGATCAGCCGCTGCAGACTTAACCAACTCACCTCCCGGGTGTGCAACCACCAGCTATCCGAACTCCTGTAAATCAGCCTGTGAAGGGTCTCCTTTTCAAGGGATCGCTGCCAACAGGCCACGCCCCCCAGGGCGGGGTTTGCTTCCAGCTGGGATGTCCTGCCCATCTGCCCTTCTTTTGCCCCCCCACCTTACCCCTTAAGCGGGACTCTATCCCCTAACAATGACCCAAAGAGGATACCCAATTGCTTATTTTTCATATTCTCCCCCAGCCTAAGAAATTACTTAAGAAGTTCTAGATTCAGAAGATGCTGAGGTTTCGTAGAATCATAATAATAAAAAAAGTGCTGTGTATGTGGGTATTTTGCACATATAGAAATCGTAGAAAGTAACATATTTTGGATAGTTTTGTCCGGCCAGATTTCTACAATGCAAGAACACAAGAGGGCAACAGACGGTAACATTCCAGCTTATCGTTTTCATTCGGCTGCTATGTTTTCTTTAAAGAAACTGAAGATTTTCTTGTTGAGTTTACAGTGCCCCACAAAGTGCCTTTTAAGTACAGTTCATGACAAATTAAGTATTTGGACTGTTTTGCTTATTTCATGAGATATAATTTGAAAGATGCTAATGCATACTCCTGTTGCAGGATCCTGTCTTTTTTTTTGTATTCATATTTTTGTATACCATTCTGGGCTCCATTTTTAACATCATCACAGCAGTTAAGGTTGTTGACAGGTGTTGCAATGAAACATTAAGATGGGGAACCCTGGATATTTCACGCCTGTCCTAGGACTACAATTCAGGCACCGTAAATGGACACTTCTGCATCTATTTGGAAACCTTGGCTAATTTTTTGCTTTATTGTCCAGGTGAAACAATGAAAGGAGGAGGTTGAACTCAGCTCCTGAAAGCAAAAGAATATACAGGCAGAAATTTTTGGAGGCAGCATTTAGGTAACAAGTTTTAAAATAATGGAATCCGTGCATTGATCAAAGATTGCTTGAAAGCTGCAATTGGTACAGAATGCTGCAGCTTGCCTCTTGAAGAATGAAATCATTTACAGCCAATGACACCGATCTTGTGGGGGCTACAATGGCTTCCAAGAAGCTTGTGAGTACAAAAGCAGACACTGTGTGTGTGTGTGTTGATGTCTCCGGGTTTTTTGAATGCTACTAGGGTTGTTTATTTTGTATTTTACTGATGAGTCTTTAAATGTCTGGCACTACATAAATACGATGAATAAATAAATCATGATAGAAAATTGAGCACATTTTGACTAACAAGATTGACACCAGTCCTCCTAGGTAGACCAAGCTTGGAATAGCAAAATCTTACAGCTTTGAATGTGCCTCCTCCTCCCTCCCTTTAACCTCATGAGAACCAGGGAGGGTCATGTTTGAGACATTTTCTCAAATTACATTTCTGCTCCAGCTCAGATTTCTTTTATCTGACTATTGTTATACTCCTGTTTGTCAAGGTTATTCCTTGGTCCCATTACAGTTCCTCAAGTTTTCCAATGATGCAGTCATCAGTGTTATAACTGAATTCATCCATTTTGCTGCCGGTCATTCTCATCTTTTTCCTTTTCCAATCTGATGATGATGATGGTGTTATCCATTCAGTCGAGTCCAACTCTGGCGGTTTTATGGGCCAGGTCTTTCCATATCTTCCAATCTTGTACTAATTCTTTGAGTTTTTCTATGCCCTGATAGTGTCCAGCCACCGTGTTCATTGATAGTCTGATTTCTTCCAAATATAAATTGCTTTCTCTGGTGAATTCCCCCACATGACATGGCCACATTATAAACTTCTCCAAGAGCTAGGTTTTCATAGTATGTGTCCAAAGTATGACACCTGAGCCTATTCATTGGTTGAGGGAGTTGTTGATTTGTTTGATGATCCATTTTCTTAGCTATCCATAATACAAGTAGTCCTCAACTTACAACCATCTGTTTAGTGACTGCTCAATGTCACAGTGACATCAAAAAAAGTGATTTATCACTGGTCCTGCACTTACAACAATCACAGCATCCCCAGAGTCATACATGGTAATCAAAATTTAGGCAATTGGCAAACTGACTATCTATATTCTCAACAGTATTCTTTTATTCTCTGGCACCAAAGTTCAAAAGTGCAAATACATCTTATCTTCAAAATCCAACTTTTGCTTCCATAGAGTTGCAGAGAAAAACATTGCCTGCATGATTCTGATCTTTATGGATATAGACACATCCCAGCATCTAAAATATATTTCCCAATTTCGTCAGTACCATTCCACCAACAGCTAGAAAATGGCATATTCCTTGCTTGTTCCTTTACTGTTGATAGCTGATCCTAAAAGGAAGAAGTTATTTACCCTTTCAGAATTTTCATTGTCAATTCTGGTGGTTCTACAATTTTGATTAGTTTGGTCTTCCTTGTATTTAATTTTAGTGCAATTTTTTCACTATGTTCCTTGACTTTTATTAGTAAAGTTTATAGATGGTTTATATTGTTAGGGTACTATCATCACCATACTGCATAGTATAAAAAAACATTTTCATTTTCTTTCAACCTAGCTTCCCTCAATATACAGGATATATTGCACATAGATTGAATAAATAAGGAAAAGTATAAAATAACATTAAAAGCTTAAAAAATATTAAAAAGAAAAGAAATGGAAAAGCTTATCTGCATACTTCCAGAAACTGTAACATAGATACATTGCTAGCTATAGTATTGAGGCAGTATTATATTTTTATTGCATTCTATTTTTAAAAGGTATTGTATTTTTAAAAGGTATGAAAATTATTTCACAAATGTGTCAGTTTTTAAGGATTTATTTGTTTATTTGTGTCCCACTTTTATTATGTTTCCAAATGGAGAACATATCCAACACATCTTCCTCCTCCTATTTTCCCCATAACAACAACCCTGTGAGGAGGCTGAGGGAAAGCGACTGGCCCAAGGTCACCCAGCTAACTTTCATGGCTAAGGCAGGACTTGAACTCATAAATCTCTCACTTTCTAGCCTTAGCCACTAGACCAAACTGACTCTAACTGGATGATTAAATTGGATGATTAAACTGTCTATAATAACTGGATGATTAAAAGGAGACATTTTGGACAATAATTTGCTTGTAAAACACAGGACAAGAAGAAATAGATTCTTTTCTTTGTCAGTGATGTCTATTGATACAACTTGATTCTCAGATATTTTTTTTAATTCATGCAGAGGGCAAATAAAACCCTTTATTAATTCTTGCCGGCATAAAAACATACCAGCAGCAGGCTGCATCTAATCTGCTCTTGGCCAGTACATGGCAGTTACTGGCAAAAAAAATGAGCCCACTAGGGCATCTGGCCTGTTTTTTGTTGGCAAGCAAGGAACAAGATATGTTTTTGTGCCATTTGAGCATATGCAATGATATGACTACTCAAGCTCTGTATTGTAATCCTTATAACACAGGCAAATTAAGAGAAAGAAAGGCTTGTGAGGTGACATTACTGCAGATAAAGTTTGTCATAAACATCTGTTTTGCTGCAGATATCCATCTTTTACGAGGAAGAAGGAAGAAAGAAAGGAACGAAAGAAGGAAAGAAGAATTATGCATCTGACCTGAATCTGTTAAAGAAGTTTGAATTGATTTGGAAAATTGTAGAAATGTTTATGTATTTTAAAACATCCTTGTTAATGAATGGGGAATGTCTATGAGTTTTTCTTTTTTTAAAAAAAGACACTTTGAAGTAATCAGCAAAACGTTAAGCATAGTAAATACCTTCCCTGACAAAGAATCCAAGCACACAGCAGTTCTCTTCACAATGGCACTGCCTAGGCCCCTCTGCTTTCAATAGTCAATACCAACATGCACACAGCAACCCTGGCCCCTTTGCATTTTCAGTCGAAATGTTACTATGCTGAGCATACTGTTTTTTTTGCTGGAGGGGGGAAGAACGAACAGTGGGTTTTTGTTCTTGCAGCTGTATTGAAAACTGGCAAGAAAGTGCATTTTCTACCAATCAGGATTTCTCAAATGCAGCTTTAAGCCAACATTCTCTCATCTATTGCTGTGGTGCAAATACAGAAGCTACATTTCCAACGTTGGCAAAATTGCAGGGTATGGCCAAGATGGCACAGGCTCCAATGTTGCATAGTAAAATGCCCCTGTTCTCCTGCCAAGGATCACTGGCCCGGCTCCACCTTTTTTGTCATGAATGCAGGGCAGAAATTGCTTCCTCATTTGCTGTAGTTCAGAGTGGACAGCCTTCAACTTCGGCAAACTTGTTCGGTTTATTACGAGAGGCAAAACAGTTGCTGGAGGCATGAAAAGAAAAATACAGAATTAAAATTAAGGAACAGCATTCCTTATGTTTCAGGGATTCAGCATTCTCATAGCCTAGTTCCATAAACCAAGATTTTCATCTCTTCCCACACAAATCAACCCTGGTTTCCCTCTAAGCCTCTTTAATTTCAGCATGCAGAAGGATATCTGCAGGTGAATGTTTGCATTTGCCTCAGAAACGTATTTTTCATTGCTATCTAATAGCAACAGAGCAAGATTTTGGGATGTCATTTGGCAGAAGCAGGATGAAAGCCCAGCTTGCCTAAACGTATTTAATTTACCACATTTTGACATAAGCAAAGTAATACCATAGGTATTTCTGTCACTAAAGGGGAACATAGCCCTTGTCTTGCAAACCAGAGACCAAAGTCTTAAATTATTTACCTGCATCATTAACTGCTATTGTCTGAACTTGCTGTCTACTAAATAAGGATTAAGATTTGGCATTAGTATTAGGGGACTGGATTAAGTCTACCTTTGGCTCTAACCATTTACTAAATGATTTCAACTCAGTCACTACTAATTTTCCCAAGGATGTTGTTCAGAAGAAAAGGTGAAATTATTATTTTACACATCATCTTGTGCTCAGAGAGAAAAAGTAATATATAAAGCTAATCAATAAATAAATCAACACTGTAAAACTTGTGGAAGTTGCCAAAGCTTCTGATCAACTGCAAATCAAAAAGGTTACCTCCAGACTGAATCTGCCAACAAAAAGAACATTGTATTGTATTGATTCCATCTTCCTATTTCTGTTAAGCAAAAGAAAAGAAAAAGATATTTAAAAATGAGAAAACACAGAAGAGAAAATGTTATTTGGAGCTCTTGTTAAATTCAATGAACAAGACAGAATGATTACATAACAAAAACCCAGTTTTGAACGAATTCCACTGATCTACCACTAGATTCTGATCCATCTGTCAAACTAGTAACTGTCTGCATTATTATTAATCTCTCACTGTTCCTATCACCCATCTCCTCCCGCTTATGACTG
>JANHFM010001331.1:0-10421 GCA_032468115.1 Grayia smithii | reverse complement strand
GGGGGGCATTAGCCAAATTCAGTTGCTTACTTCTGCCTGTTGTGATGGAGAATTCCTTGCTGGGTTTACACAGAATACACATTTTGACACCATCTCTGAATCCAGACTTGTGATCTGTTTTGTCACTTGAGAAGTTTGAGAAGATGTAGAAGTTTGAGAAGAAGAGAACAATTTTCTGTATGTGCAATCATATTTGTATATTTAAATAGGTACACATTGCTCTTCTGTGCATTAATGAAAATAGACATAAATACAATAAAAAAATTTTAAAAATTGCAATAGTATGCAGTTTACACATTAAAAAGTAATTACTATATATCCAAAAGTAAATCCCAGTTAATTAATTAATTTATTTATTCAATAGTATTTAGTGGTGGTTGTTTGCTCCCTTGCAGCATCGTATTAATGGGCAGGCTTCTGGAAGAACAAGATCCAATAAAAATTAAATATTTATAAGATTTCACTGCAGTCTTGATAAAAATGTTCTGATCAATAGTTACCCGTAAGCAATTTATAGACCTCATTGGTGATCATGCAAGCAGAAAGTTATATATGCATCTGTTTTATTTGATTATTTCAAATTAATTAAGCAGGAGTAAAAAAATTAAAAGATGGATTTGGTTTGGGCGATTGTTCCTAGAATTGGGCATCAGTCTAAGGCAGGGGTGTCAAACTCGCGGCTTCATGACGGTGTCACGTGATGTATCAGAACTTCCCCCCCTTTGCTAAACTGGGCAGGGGCGGGGCCAGCACGTGATGCATCCAGCCTAAGGACCGCAAGTTTGACACCCCTCGTCTAAGAGTACATTACCCAGACTAGGTCGCATCATCAGTATGTTGGGGATTATATTGTGGATTAAGGGGCAAACCTTTATTTCTCTGCTCTAATTCTTTTTGGATAGCCCTCCGGGCAACCCTGTTGAAAGGATTGTTTCCTGCTGGGGAAAGATAAGCTTGCTGGACCATCTACAGGGCTGCTGTGAATATTCTCGCTATCTGATGGATAAAGTCACTGGTTTTGCTTGGAGCTGGATTCTAACTTTTGAGGTGCCTGAGGCGTTGTCTTGTAGGTTTAGATGAGATGAGCTGGTGACTCCAAGGAAGTGGACATGGTCTTTGAGATGACCCTCCTGGCTTGTGAAGGCTACTTTGGAAGTGACCCGTTCTTAGGTCTATGTGATCATGTCATCTTCCTGTGAGGGAAAGGGGCGGTCCACCAGTTTTGAAAGAGGAAGGATTATGCTTCCTCCTCAAAAAGACATTGCTGGACATAGTAGCTTTAGACCATTTAGGTACACTTCAATCATCCCTTTTTGGGAAGATTGTGAGAAATGGAATTGCAGGTCCTAGGGGCCCATGATTATGTGAAGCCTTTTCAATTAAGACAACAGTGATCATTCTACTTCTAGAGACGAGGTATATACCATCCTGGTGGATCTCTCAGCTGCCTTTCGATATCATAATATTTGATTCATAGTATCCTTCTGGACCATCAATGAAGATTAGTAGTGAGGGGCATCATTCTTTTCCTGGGGCCATTCCAGTCAGTGCTGATTTGGGGAAAGAGATTGTGGCTGAGGCCCCTAATATGTGGATGCCTCAGGGCTCAATGCTCCCACCCTCCTTTAGATGAGGAGGGCCTTCATCCGGTGTGCTAGTTGACCATGTTCCTGGCCCCAGTGATGGTGCTGGATTCCAGATAGTTGCTGATGCCCTAGACACCTCTATTAACTTAGACCATTGGAATGAGCACTTGATGTTGCAGCTGGTCTCAGAATTGATGTCAGTCTTATAAATTTCTATAGCTTTCTCTCTAAATATAATGCTTAAAAATAAATATACCTATTCAATTTGAAAGATGTATTGGGCATAGTTGGGAATATTAATTTGAATTATCCTAAAGCTAAAACTCTCCATCGTATCTTTGTAGTGAAAAGAATGGGATCTAAGGTACAAATGGAGGAGAACTACTATTTCTTACAGACTGATCTTTAAATATGCATATTTCTTTAGAAATCCCACAATTCTTTGTTCATTTCCCTCGTAGGTGTATATTGCATTATAGCCAAAGAGAGGAAAAATATTAACTAGCATCATGCTGAGTGTCGATGCAGTGATAAAGATGGCAAAACATTTTTAAAAATTCATGTGGGCAGTGGTTCTACCCAGCAGACAATGACATGGACCAAATTACCTCCTCAAATCCTCTGAAACCATGCAACATTTGTTCTAAAGTGAGACAATTCACTTATCTCCCATGTTTTGGGTCAATTGAGAATAATTCTCTGTGGATTTGTTACCCTTTTTGATTATTTTT
Source organism: Grayia smithii (assembly GCA_032468115.1). Taxonomy (NCBI): domain Eukaryota; kingdom Metazoa; phylum Chordata; class Lepidosauria; order Squamata; family Grayiidae; genus Grayia; species Grayia smithii. Next base: position 8,104 of record JANHFM010001331.1, on the reverse strand, counting down.
TCTTACAATAGTTGTTGGGCACGGGGACTCAGATTTCTCCAGATGCATATGGAATGCAAAGACCTTCAAAAGAATTAAATAACTCCACCAACAAAAGAGAATGTATGTCCGTCAACAACAACAAAAACACTTTTCATGAAATGATTGTGTCTGTGTGTATGAACATAATTGCTGTAGCTTTTCTTGTATCCACACAATGCAATGAGAACTCCAACTCAGCATATTTTCAGAAGGGGCTCCCTTTTCTCGTCCACTCAACCAGTACATTGTAAAGACAACATTAGAGCCTATGGAAGTTTGTGGAAAAGTTGTTGAACTTGTTTGAAAGTGATGAGTGTGGTGGTTCTATTCAAACAGTCGGCTGTGCTTGACATAATGCATTGTATTTTTTAAGTATGTTGCAACAGGGGACCTGAAAACAGTGTCATTCCCTTCCGTTGTAAATGCTAGTGAAATTTTCTGCTGCCTATCTATCCAGCTGTACTCATTGTCCTGGGGATGTATAGCTAATTTGTGATACGTGAATGTGATTTTTTTACTCATTTTCTGAAAATAAAATGAGTTTATTTGCTGTTAATTGGAATGCAGTTCAATAGAAAACAAGAGCAGGCAGCTCTCTGGCAAGCCCTTGTAAATAGATTTGGTTTCAATAGTCTTTGCAAGTTATGGTACACTTATTCTTACTTCCAGGTTAAGTGCAGTTTTAAAACTGATTTTTCAGTAAAATCCTTCCTCAAATTAAACTTAACTCTGTGCCCATATTCCTTTCAACTTTTAGAAGAAAGCTATGGCTTTTTAAAGTGGCTTCTCCATACTTATCCTGTTAAAATAACATTGTACTTACAATCTCTTTGAATTTTTTTTCCATAGGAAAGATGGAAATGCAGCCCTTCTCAGCAATTATGAGGTAATGTGATTTGTAGTGTTCTGAAAAGTTACATATAAGGTGAATTTTGTTTTCATGATGGCATTGTCATTCAGTAGATCTGGATGACATTCAAGTTAGGGAAGAATTTTTTTCTAGAAGTGAATTTGTTCTATGTCCCTCCACCATTATCTGAGGCTGCAATATAATGATCATGAGGACACCACCTCCTTCATGATGGAACCTAGGTTAGTAGTCAAAGGCCAATCCTTTTTATGTTTGTTCATGTATTTCCTTAATTGGTGTCTCCTCGTATATTTCCTTCTTAAAAGACTAACATCTCTCTGTGTCTTGTGTTTAATAATTGCAAAAACGGAAACCATAGAGTTACTGTTATATAATGGGAATTATAAGGCACCTTGGGAAACCTACTCTTGAATGAAAATAGATTTTGTAAATAAAATGTTGCACTTTCGTAATGTTAAAATAGGACATTCAAAATGTATCCATCTCCAGTGATAAATAATTGATTTAAAGGGTAGCCATAAATGAGGGTGGCCATATTTTAAAATGTAGCCATAATGGTGGGTTGCTAGATTGTGCCAACGAATTACAGATCTGCAAAGGGTTGCTAATTTCCTTTGTTTAATAGTGATAACAAAAAAGCTCCTTCAAATTAGCTGAAATCAAGAACACTTTAAGAATATTAGCAACAGAATGTAGTAATATGCAAGCTCCAATTATACTACTGAAAGAAAATCTTGAGCTGAATACATTCTCGGAGGCTTCTTTTTCTGTAGTTTTTCTGCCCATTTTCTTGAGGAACTATTCAGGATGCATTTAACTGATTTATAGTGAATGTACCTAAAATAGGTTTCACTAGTCTAAAGCCTGGGATAGTTTGAGTTTAAATATTTGGGAACTAACTGGCTTATTGGAAAGGATTTTCCAATGTCTCCTAATATTTATTTATAGGTATTTAATTTATATGAAAAAATTATATGGCTGCCCATCTTATATACAATGACATTATGTAATAGTATGGAGGAAGAGCCCCAGACTAGACAACTGTCAAATAAGAGGCAGCAGGAGGAATGAGGGCATGCCATACATCTCAGAAACAACCCTACTAGGTTTCTTGGATTTTAAAGATGAAGGGGAAGAGATATTCTTTCATGCTTTCAAGATTCTGTGATTCTGTTAATATAATTTTGCCATAAAGTTAGAGTTAGAACTTCTGGACTTGCTTCTTGCCTTGAGTACCTGGCAAGGCTGATACTTTGGGTGAGCGGGTGACTCACACGGACATAATAAAACACAAAATAACCACAAAACCTGCATAAAAATAACTCCAGGCCCCAGAAAACAAAACTCACCCAAATCTGTGCATCCACATATTTTGGGCTCCAGGTTCGCTTTAGCCCAACATTTGGGGAAAGAGCCACTTATTTAAGGCCGTTCAGAAGGCTAGAATGGGTAGAAGAATGTGATATTGAGCATTTTTAATGCAAGTCACCCAGAGCCACTCAGGTGAGATGGGTAGTGTACCAATTTAATATATAAATAAAAAATATTTCAGGGGAGAAGGTACTTTAGTTCTCAAGATGGCCTTTTACCATATTGCTACTTTAAAGTGGTTTTCTGCCACATGTTACTGCAAAGTTCTGGAGATGTTTAAAGCTGTTCCCTCCTTCCCAGGTCTACAAATTGTTGACTGATTTGAAGCAGCAATGCAAAGAGCCTGGGAAGAGCAAGCAAAGTGTTGGCCAGCAGAATCTGAACACAATCACGTATGAAGTAAGTTAAGTGAAGACATGAGGAAAAATCTCGTGCTTTATTGCATTTTGCTTCTCCATCACACTTGCCTATTTCCACAAACAGGAATCTTTGGTAACCCTGCTATCTACTAAAAGAAAAAGAAAAATTCAAAAAGTAGCACAATTTCATGTTTTCCTGTTCTTATACAAGAAGCTAGCTGGATGATTTTGGGCCATTAACTATCTTTCTCAGCCCAACTTACAGGGTTTTTATTCTGAGGAAAATAGGAGGTGGAAGACATGGTGGATATGTTCACTGCCTTGCATTATTTTTTAAAGTTAAATAAAGGTGGGATACATAAATAAAATATATCCCTGAAAACAGTGATATACATCAGTGAAATAATTTTCATATTTTTAAAAACAAAATATCTCTGTAATACTACTGGAATACTATAGCTAGCAATATAATAATGATACAGATAATCCTCAACTTATGACCACAATTGAGCCCAACATTTCTGTTGTTAACTGAAAGATTTGTTAAGTGAGTTTGGCCCTTTTACGACCTTTCCTGCCACAGTTGTTTAGTGAATCACAGCAGTTGTTGAGTTAGTAACACGGGTGTTAAATGAATCTGGCTTCCCCGTTGACTTTGCTTTGTCATCAAATGTTGATGACATAACTCCGAGACATTGCAACTGTCATAAATATAGTTGCCAAACATCCAAATTTTAATTGCATGACCATTGGGATGCTGCAACAGTCATGTGAAAAATGGTCATAAGTCACTTTTTTTGGTGCCTTTGTAATTTGAACAGTCATTAAATGAATGGTTATAAGACAAGGACTACCTGTGATGACTTAATAAGTGGATAAAAATACCAAATCCAGTTTGAATATTGACTGACACTGCGATGAACCATAATAATCTCCTATAGTTCTATTACATCCGTCCATCACAACATTTCATTTTCTAAGCCTTAGTATCATATTCTCTGATAATTTTGCTTGTCTTTTTTATATTTCATCCAGCTCCGGTGATATGTATTATCAGATGTGGATTATTTTGCCATCCTAAAACTGTTCATCCTTGGATTGCCCGAATTCCAAATGTGGTTGATTTTTTTTCTGTGAATTTCATCCAATTGTCATTAAGATTAAAAAAAAAAAAGCAAATGACAATGGAGCCTCCTTCCACCTCCCCACCCCCAATCAAATCACACTACTAAAATCTGGTTGCAAAATGTTAAAATTTTGCATGATTAACATGATTAAATGAAATAAATAGCAGCTTTGACAAGCTCATAGTTCTTGCTGCAAAAAGAACCACAAAGCAAAACATTTTGACTTCACACATCCACAGTAATAATATTATTTGCAGCATTTGAAACCAGGAAAAAAGAACTGTCACTCTCAACTGAAGATGGCCTGCTTCATTGTAGTGGACATTACATGGAAAATTTCTTTTTCTGCCCTTCTAGACACTGAAATACATATCAAAGACACCATGTAAGTTCCAGAGTCCTGAGATTGTAAGAGATTTCCTCATAGCACTGAAAAGTCACAAGCTAACAAAGTAAGTTAAAAATTACACCATGCAACAATGGATTAGAAATGTTTGCTTTGGATTACACATATCCCAACTATTCATTATAATATTGTTGAATTATTGGTGTTCATAAAAACACTTTCAGCTCAGACCAGGAGATCCCCTGGTGGTAGGGAGCAAGAAAATCAGCTGTAATATGTGTGATATTCTCCCACTTGTGATTTTGTTTTTAATACATGTTTACTGTTTTCATTGTAGTATGTTCATTGTAGTATGTTTTAATAGTAGATGTTATTGTATGCTGCCCACATAAAGTCACTTTGTGTGAAATAGGCGGCCATATAAATGTGATAAATTACTTATTTATGGGAAATCCCAAGTAAAAGTTTGCTGTAATAATATTTGAAGTAAAACAGTATTTAATCATACAAAAATGTATTATATCTAAGTCGAAGATTAAATTCAAGGAGCCTAAGTAAATACTCAGTACTTTCAAATATGAGACAGTATAAGTCCTTATTTGTTAGTTAACTGTGGCAAAAGTAATAATTGCTGTATCTGAAAGGCCTTGTATGAAGGAACCTAAAATCAATTTGTCAAGATTGTGGATTTATTTAATGACAGGATTGCCGTTGCTAAGTGAAGCAGTTACAGTTTATGACTTCATCACTTAGCAATGGAAATATTTATTAAATTACAGGTACTCCTTGACTTATGACCACAATTGAGCCAAAATTTATGTTGTTAAGTGAGACATTTGTTAAGTGAGTTTTGTCCCATTTTACAACTTTTCTTGCCACAGTTGTTAAGTGAATCACTGCAGTTGATAAATTAGTAACCTGGTTGTTAAGTAAATCTGTCTTCCCCATTGATTTTGCTTGTCAGAAGGTCACAAAATCTGATCAGATGATCTTGGGACATAGCAAAGGTCATATATATGACCCACTTGCCAAGCATCTGAATTTTGATCACATAATCATGGGGTTGCTGCAAAGGTCGTAACTATGAAAAATGGTCACAAGTCACATTTTTCAGTGCTGTTGTAACTGAACGGTCAGTAAACGAACTGTTGTAAGTCGAGGACTAAATGTACTTAATAAGGGAGCTGGGGTTTTAAGTCTACTATGTAATGTTCATTAAATATTTTACTTGTTAAACTTTTATCCAATATCAAGTTTAATTTATGCTTGTAACTTGCTTTTGGGCCTTCTGGCTGTAAACAAAATTGATTGGTTTAAATTGATATTACAGATTAGCAATAGAGAGGGACTGGGGTTATCTATCTTTGCATATATAACAAAGAACATTTCTCCTCTAAGAGAATGTGCATTGGGAATGTTGGCAGTCTGCACATTATCAGGAAAATCTATCTTCTGCTGACTAGCAGGGGCCATACTTGCCCAACAGCCTTTTTTTAATTAAACGAATAAACATTCAGAAATTTACATTTTAAAAGCTGAGGAAAATGTTATCTCATAACTAGGCAAAGTAGTGGAAATACCAGATAAGTGTTTAGACCAGGGGTGTCAAACTCGATTTTATTGAGGGCCACATCAGGGTTGTGTTCGATCTCCGGGAGAGGGGAGCAGTTTCATGTCACTCGACGGCCTGCTCTAGCCCTTTGCCAGTGAAAATGGAGCTCGGGAGGGCCTTATGCGTCCCCCCCCCCCGAGTTCTATTTTTGGCTGCGACAGCCTCCTGCAGCCCTCTGCCAGCAAAAACAGAGCTCGGGAGGACCCCATGGGCCAGATCTAAGCACCCCATGGGCCGGATGTGACCCACAGGCCTTGAGTTTGACACCTCTGATTTAGACTGTATGTCTGGAAACTTTTCCTTGGCACTTCTCTCTGCAAAACTCCCTTCACTATATAATAATCCTCTCACAGATTTGTTTTCTATTCCTAAATCCTTTAAAGTACTTAATTTCTGTCATAAATCCTTCAAAAAATAGGTAGCCGTTGATTTATGGCCATAATTGAGCCTGTATTAACATCATAAGTTGTGCTGGTCATTAATAAGTCATTATGTGATCAGCCAGAATTTGCCACATTTTTGCGGTGGTCATTAAATGAGTGGGCCTTCTGGCTGTGATTAAGCTGTAATCGTTAAACAAATTCATTGTTTGAAATGATCATTTTCTGCTGGAAAACAGAAGTAAAGTTTCTGGCCAAAAAAAAAGTTATAAAATGCAGTCACATGACCCCAGGACACTGCAAACAGCTGTCAATGTAGGAGGGTTGCTGAGTGCCCAAAATGTTATCACGGACATTGGAACTTCAATCTGGGTTGCTAAGTACCTTTCGGGGAGTTCTTCGTAACTTTTGAACAGTTGCCAAGCGACTGGTTAATTAGGCGAGGACTAATTTAGTTTGATTTTAATTGTTTTGGCCTAAAAATATTATATCAAAATAAAAAGCTGTGAAGAGATTTATAAGAATTGCCACAGTACTTTTCCAATGGTAAACAATACTGACCTGAGTATTCACTGGATCTGTGTAATTGTTTTTGATAATCCTTATTATCATTTTCCACAACGGTCTCTGCAGCAAACTGTGAGGACACCAAAATGACAACCTTAATAGAAATAATATATAATTTAATATAATCGCATTAATGCTGTGATTCAGTACCTGCCCCAGACATCTTGATGCCTATAAGTAATCATGATATTTGCATGATTATAACATCACACACATAAGGCTCAGTGGCTCAGGGCTAAGACACTGAGCTTGTTGATCGAAAGGTTGGCAGTTCAGCAGTTCGAATCCCTAGTGCTGCGTAACGGGGTGAGCTCCCGTTCCTTGTCCCAGCATCTGCCAACCTAGCAGTTCGAAAGCACGCAAAAAATGTAAGTAGAAAAATGGTGGGAAGGTAACAGTGTTCTGTGTGCCTTTGACGTTTAGTCATGCTGGCCACATGACCACGGAGACGTCTTCGGACAGCGCTGGCTCTTCGGCTTTGAAACCAAAGAGCATCAGAGATGAGCACAGCCCCCTAGAGTCAGGAACGACTAGCACATATGTGCGAGGGGAATCTTTACCTTTTCATTCTTCTAGGAGAGAGGTGGGTGCTAAATTTCTACGCTGCAGGGAGAATGAATGGATAGAGACAAGACATCTCCCTACGCTGTCAAAAATGTTAGCGGTGTGCCTAATAAATAAGATATCTCATTTCTTTTCAGCCCTGCTTGTTGCAACAATTACCTTGCCTGCCCCCTTTTGTTGTTATTTCTGAATTCCTGAAAAGAAAAGAATAGCCCAACTTCTTCCCCAGAAATAGTTACCTGGGAATAGAGAGAGAACATCCAGATTTAATTTCCTCCCCTGCTGTGCTCTGATGAATGGATTTTCATTACAAACAATAGACAGTCATCAGCCTCTCAGTTCAGCAAATGAATTTGGGCTTTTGAAACGAAACTAGCAGGGGGAAAGAATAGCATCAAAACAGAAGAGCTCCATGTGTGCTGGACTGTTACAGGGATGCTGAGAAGCAAAACGCCTGGAAATTCATTTGAAATAGCCATCCTTGGCAGGAACCCAAAGAATCAACGTGCCCATTGCAGACTGAAGCTCCCTTTCCTTATCCAATCTGATAAACCATTCAGTGGTGGGTTACTCCTGGTTCTATCCGGTTCTATAGAACTGGTAGTAAAACTGGCGGGAGGCTCCGCCCATGGACGTCATCATAGCCGATTTGCGCAAGCTCAGAAGCGTCTGCGCATGCACAGAAGAGCACACACGCGAGCGAAGCAAGCTCCTGTTGCGAACCGATAGTAAACCGATAGTAAAGGTAAGTTGAACCCACCCAGGGGTGAAATCCAGCAGGTTCTGACAGGTTCTGGAGATCCAGTAGTGGAAATTTTGAGCAGTTTGGAGAACTGGCAAATACCACCTCTGGCTGGCCCCAGAATGGGGTGGGAATGGAGATTTT
>JANHFM010001329.1:174230-188710 GCA_032468115.1 Grayia smithii | reverse complement strand
GGTTTTATTGGGGTAGAGTAATTGATCGCATTTATTTTAAATTTTTTTAATTGATTGTTATGTTTTATTCTGTGAGCTGCCCCGAATCCTTCGGGAGAGGGGTGCGGCATATAAATGCGACAAATAAATAAATAAATAAATAAATCAGGCCGGTGGGGTGCTTAGATGTGGCCCATGGAGCCACCATGGAAACAACAAAGGACTAGTCCTCAGTGATTCTGCCAGCGAAAATGGAGCTCAGGAGGGCCACACACAGCACTCCTGAGGTCCATTTTCACTGGCAGAGGGTTGCAGGAGGCCGTCACAGCCAAAAACAGAGCTCGGGAGCCTGTTTTCACTGGCAGAGCGCTCAAGCCACCACACACACCCCCAACACAAATGACATCGAGCTGGCCATGCCCACCCTGGCCAAGCCCACCCCAGCCTGAGGTCAAACAACCCTGATGCAGCCCTCAATGAAATAGAGTTTGACACCCCTGATCTACAGGATCAAATGCTTTTCTCTCAATGACAGAAATTCAAGATCCATCCCAATACAAGCTCACACTCTTTTGTACAGGTGGCATTGCACCACTGCTGTTTTTGTCACTTGCCTTCCCTCAAACTCCCATGTCCCTACCTGCAGACATGTCCATGTACAGGGTGGCTACCATGGGGAGAACAAGAAAGAAGTCCCCCTAAAATCTGTCTTTGAGGTTTTGTAGAAAAGAGTTATAAAACTAATAAATACATTAAATTGTATCTTTCATCTAGGTCAGGTCAGCAACCTGTGGCTCTGGAGCCGCATTGGCTCTTCACCCCTCTGCTGCAGCTCGTCACTCAAAATATGCGTCACAACCGCCAATGTGCGACACCCGCGATTTATTGAGCTTTTCAATCCCCAGTAGGCCGACCATGGATAAATCCAAGAAAAGAAAATTTTCAGAAGAAAACAGAACGCTTAATTTAACTACATATGCTAGTTTTGTGGCCGCTCAAGAAATAGTCAGGCACGGGAAGGGTTTTGTGGCTCCCAGTGTTTTCTGTGGGGAATGGGTCCAAATAGCTCTTTGAGTGTTTAAGGTTGCAGATCCCTGGCTTACACACAAAAGGCACAACCCACTCCAAAACAGGTTTTGTCAGCAGGTCTTTATTTGTAATATAGGCTTGAAGCATTCAGTACAAGGTAGAAGGGAAGCACAGTTAACAGCTATTTTTTTATTTTTAGCAGTTCGGAAGGAAAACACTGCATGGGGAATAGAGAGGTCAACTCTCGGTACAAACTAGCAAACTAAACCACAAAAACTTACCATTAGAAACATTTTACATTGTGACGCTGCTGTTACAATAGGCAAGGAACGCAAAAAAAAAAAGATTAAAAAGGAAAAGAAACCTCAAAAAACAAACCAACAGAACTATCCAAAGTGTTTTTTGCCACATGTTAAAACATCGAATTTTGGCAATATCATCGTTTCTTTAACCAAGATTTAACTCTGGTGTTGAAAAGGAAGAGGCTGCACTCTTCAAATACAGCTTCATCCAAAAATGTTTCCTTAAAACGTGCTTTTTCAAAAAATATCTCCCGTGTGAGCTTCACTAAAAAGCAACGGGGCTGGGTATGCAAGGGTTAACAGAAACACCTTTTTTTTAAAAAAGGGGAAAAAAAGCTTAGAAAAAATCAGCTTGTCAGCCTGTACCCTTTTTTTGTCCATTTTTCTTCTCTCTCTCTTTCTCTCTCAAGTGGGTAAGAAAAATGAAATCTCGGAGCATCATTTGCAGAGAGCATCTGCTCGTTTTCAGGACAAGTTGGGCTACTTTGACAGCACTGTTTTATGTATATTTTCCGAAGGAAGAAAAAGCTTATTATTTTTTGGATCATGCCTTTTTTTTTTTTTTTTTTGCACTTTTCGCTTCCGACGCCATAATGAAAAAGTGTTAAGCAACCACAGCTGTGTAAATGTATATAGAACACAGTGACTATAAACAGGTTTACGATACATCTCACATCCAATGCAGTTATGTATTTAAAGCATAAGAAGAAGTTTACGTAGGCAAGATGGCAGCCAATACGAATCTCCCGAGTGTCCATGGCAGAGGAGATTGTGTGTGTGTGCACGCGCACTCACAACCCAGCTCCTTCTGCGATGAGTGGGGCGCATCGCTGCGCCCACAAAGACACCCCTCTGAAGTCAAGAATTCTGCTAGCATTGCCCATGTAGAAATAAGGCAGACGGTATCCAGTTAGACTGCAGAATGCTTTTTTTAAAAAAAAAACAACGAAAACAGAAAACCACAAAACTTAAAACACCGGGAGGGAAGGGGGGGTGCCTGAGTTATGCACATTTCTACTGACCCCATGAAACAGAAAATACCATGACAATGTTCATGTTAAGAAAAGAAAATCTTACTTATAAATTTATCAACGGTGCTCCCCACTCCCCGATAATTATGAAGGGGGGGAGGGGGGAAAAGAATAAAAAGAAAACCTGTTGTGAATGTCCCTCCCGCTACAATAAATAAAACCTAGTGTGTTCCCGTCCCTTCCTAATCCCCAAATTTTGCACCCAAACTGCCGTTTCGGAAAAACAGTCCCCCTTAAAAGTAACATTTGCAGTTTTAACTGGAGTTCCCAGTTACTTGCCCATCTGTCTAGGAGTTGTTTTGTCAAAAGTCCTGGGGAAGGTTTTTTTTATTTCCATTTATTTGGCTACCCAGCCTGCTGGGCGCAGCCAGTAAAAGGTATAAAGTTATAATTAAGAGCTCCCTGGTTTTCTTTTAAATTTTTTGCTCTTTATTTTTTTAACAACGTAGACACCCTTCCGCCTTCACAGTGTCTTGCTTTTATGTTGTGTTCTGTTTGCTTCTTTCAAGGAACAACAAAGTGAAGAGAGGAATGCAAAGTTTAAAGCCTTTCGCCAAGATGGTACAAAACTGATTAACGAGGTTTTACGATAACCGGAAATGAAAGCATACCGCATGGTTTTACAGAGGCAAGAAATCTTAACATGGTCCCTTTTTTCACAGGGACCCAACATAGGAAAAAAAATACCTAGCAGGCAGTACCCAAAAGTCTTTGAAACATCTTACTTAAAATGAACACTGTAATTCATTATGGCTTATTTGGACGCATTTACAATGAAACTACCTGCTAGGCTACATTTTTTTGTGTGTGCAAGAAATTAAGCCCCTCCCTTCCTAATCCCTCAAAATTAACCAAAAAAGCCGTTCTCGCTCTCTCTTTCTCTCTTCCCATTATATATTGCTTTAATCAGCTTCCGTTTCCTGCTTTTTCCGCAGGAGAACAGTTCGCCGTATTTCAGTTAAGGAGGTGTGTTCTTGCTAGGAACTTTGTACAAGAAAACGAACACCGGTTTGAGACTCCCACTAATGACTTTACAAGGTGCTCTACAAAACCATCCAAGAGGGAGAACTGCATTACCACCCTTGCTAAAATTGAACTACTTGACATTTCTTATAACCATCCTTTTGTGAATGAATACACTTTACAAAGAGTTATTAAAAGGTTAAATGGGATTTTGGCACCTTTGTGGGTTGGGGGGGAAAAGGAGGAACTGAGAATTTGAAAATGTGCAGGGGAAAATATAATCAGCCAGATTTACGAAGGAAAAATAATAATAATAATCAATAGTCAGGAAGATGTTCCTTTAAGCATTTTCACCTGGCCAATTCTAACCTCCCGTATTAAAGACCACTGCCAGCTGTCTCTCTCCTAGGAAAATCTTGATTGTACAATAATGAACCAAGACATAAAGATGATATCATCAGGTAAAGGTCCATCTCTTTTTCACTCAACTTGGGCAGTGATTCAGCATCTAGGAAATACGGGGTGCTGAGCGATCGTTCGTGGTGGTCTTCCTCAGCTTAACGCCCCTGCGGATAGCATTCAGCATGTCTTCTCCCTGTGGGGCTTCCGCTGGGTTCTGCCCACCTGTGTGGGGCACGGTGGGTTGGCATGGGGGAGCAGTGATGCTGACGTCTTCTCTTTCGTTCTCGTCTCCCTCGTTTTCAGCAGCCGCTGGTCTCTGATCCTCTGTGGTGCTCGGTTTCTGACTGACAGGGGGAAGGCTGGCGGTTGCTTGCCCGCTCCACGAGGAGGTACATACGGTCGGGGTGCTGCCCCCTCCAGCCTCGGGACTTTGCTCAGAGTTTTCTTCTGCCCCACTCGGGAAACCAGGAAGCCCCGCCGGCACATCTGGCACAGATGGAGTCTTAACAGGAATCACGGGGGTCTTAATGGGAATTGGTCCCGCGCCAATGGTCCCACGCCTTACCGCTGGTTTGGTGGAAGGCGTCCGTCGGATGGTGGCCACACCTGGTGTTACGATCACAGGGCCAAGGGTGGTTGGGAGGCCCGCCGTGGAAGCAGGACGTTTAGCGTGGAACATGCGACGGTAGGACTGGCTGATGTCACTGTTCCTTGGAATAGTTGAAGACTTGTCGAATTCTTGCTGCTCGGTGTCTTGATCGCCACTCACAGAAAAGTAGTCGTAATCTGAAACTAGGAAGGCAAAAAAGGGGAGTCAGAACAGCAAATCTTCAGGAGTAACTTGGCAATCTCCAGTGAAAGTATTACCATATTTTTTAGAGTATAAGACACACTTCCCACACCCCCTTAAAAGTGGGTGAAAATTTCAACTGCATCTTATACACTGAATACGGGCCTGTTTTTGGCTTCCCGAACCCTCTGAGCATCACATTTTCACCCTCCCCGGCCCCCAGAAGCACTCTGCAGTACTCCGCATGTCTCATTTTCGCCAAACACGGGCTCATTTTTGGGCTCCTGAACCCTCCGCGCATCACATTTTCACCCTCCCTGAAACACTTAACTCACTTAACAACTATGACAAGAAAGATTGTAAAATGGGGCAAAACTCACTCAACAAATATCTCACTTAACAACAGAAATTTTGGGCTCAATTTTTGAGGACTCCCTGTATACAGGAAGCCCTTAACCTGCGACCACAATTGAGCCCAACATTTATATTCATTAAGTGATAAATTCATTAAGTGAGTATTGCTCCATTTTATGACTTTTCTTGCCACATTTGTTAAGTGAATCACTGCTAAACTAGTAACACGGTTGTTAAGTTAATCTGGTTTCCCATATTCTTTGCTTCTCAGAAGGTTGCAAAAAGTGATCACATGACCCCGGGTTACTGCAACTGTCATACATGTGAATCAGTTGTCAAGCATCCAAATGTAAATCACATGACCATGGGTCTGCTGCAACAGCCATAAGTGTGAAAAATGGTCATAAGTCACTTTTTTCAGTGCCATAACAGTCCTTAGGTGAGCTATTGAACAGTTGAACAGTCCCTAAGTGAGCTATTGTAAGTTGAGGACTACTTGTAGTTCTGGTCTTCTTGAAGTTCCCCTCAAAAGGGTTGACACAAGTGGTTCTTGACTCTTAGGTATTTTTTGTGGGATGGCCAACACTTCACTTTTCCCTTTCTATGCCCTTTCCAGGAGCCACTTTACATAACTCAGGAAGTGCGTGGCAATCTTGAAAGGCATCTTGAAAGGTGAGGGACCTGGTATAGGAAAAATCAAGAAGCAACGCGAAACTGAAACTTGAGACATGAAGGCTCCCGTTCCTTACCTTGTGAGGGAATTGTATCTTCAGAACAGCAAGGTGTGGTTGTTTGAGTGCTGTAGCCACTGGAACACTGCAAGGAATCCCTGCTGCTCCTCTGAATGTCCAGCTGCAGCCCTCGGGTAAGAGCGAGAGCCAGCTCTTCACAGGCTTCCATCTCCTCTCCTTGCTATCAACACAATGAAGGTCTCTCATTAAGGATATCATTACAAGAACACTCTTCACAGTGGTGAAATTCAATTATTTTTTTTACTACCGGTTCTGTGGGCATGGCTCGGTGGGTGTGGCAGGGGGAAGGATACTGCAAAATCTCCATTCCACGCCACTCCAGGGGAAGGATACTGCAAAATCCCCATTCCCACCCAACTCTGGGGCCAGCCAGAGGTGGTATTTGCCAGTTCTCCAAACTACTCAAAATTTTCGCTACCGGTTCTCCAGAACCTGCTGGATTTCACCCCTGAATCTTCCTCTTCCAAAGTCTGGTTGTCTCTTTTCAGCTGGGATTTTCATTCACAACACGGATAGGTTGGATTTAAGCACACCCCATGCTCTACAACAGGCCCCCTCCATCTGTGTTGGGAGTACACTTTCTGTCATCCCAAGCTGCTTCAGCTAATATGAGTTGTCGCCAGAGGTGGGTTTCACAGAATTTTACCACCGGTTTGCTGCGCAACGAAAATGTGTGCGCATGCGCACACCCTCTTGCCTTCCGTACAGGTTGTGCTTGGTTGTGCATGCGGCTTGAACGCATACGCATAGCTTAGAAAACATGGCTAAATAGGATGGCATAGCACCAGGGCGGGGCTGGCCCACCTGCATCTATATAACAGGGCAATCAACCAATTCAGGGCTTATCAAACTGCTGGATTTCAAAAGATTGCAGGCCAAAAAAACCAAACAAGTTACATCATATAATAACGGGGATGTGAACCTCGATGGCTCACGGCAGTGGTGAAATTCAGCTGGGTCTGTCTGGCTCGGGAGAACCGGTAGCACCGGCGGTCGGAGGCTTCGCCCACCTGTCTGGACATCATCACATCCTGTTTTTGACCCTCCACGCGCGTTTACATTTGCGAACCAGTAGCGAAGGTAAGTGGATTTCACCCCTGGCCCACACACTGTGCCAAGCTGTGAGGATTAAAATCATGGTTTGCTTGCCTTGGCTTTCAGATCACGTCAAGCTAAAGGCCAAGGCCAAGGCCAAGGGAGGTTTAGTAGCAAAGGGTGTGCCTTGAACCTTTTTCATAGGAACACATCAGCTCATGAGTTAAAACAGTTTCACACCTTTGGGGCAGCTGATACAGTCATGCTCCGGGCCCTCTGAGGGTCTTCTGTGGGCAGAGATGGACCACTCTGAGCCCCACCTGGAGAGTCTGCTTCTCGTTTTTCCTTGCGACGTTGCAAAGTGTTTACCATTGGCTGGTCGTAAGGACCAGGCTTAGCCCAATCCTAGGAAAAAAACTCCATTAGTCAAAGCTTATACAGGCTTCTCTCTCTCTCTCTCTCTCTGTGTGTAATATGCAAACTGCAGACCCACAACCCTCTTACAAAATACACCCAATATAATTCAGATAATGGAGCCCCTTCCCCTTTTCCGAGACCTGTTGACCAGTTTAAATTCGAGTGAGAGGAATATATTTGCACATTTCTCAAGGGTTATGCACAGTAGTTCACCTGTATAGGTAGTCCTCGACTTACGACCACAGTTGTGCTCAACAGTTCTGTTGCTAAGCAAGATAGTTGTTAAGTGAGTTTTGCCTCATTTTTGCAACTCTTCTGGCCACAATTGTTCAGTGACTCACTGCAGCTTTTTTGTTTTTTTAGTTAATAACAGTTGTTAAAAGGAATCTGGCTTCCCCACTGTCCACAAAAGGTGATATCACATGACCCCGGGACACTGCACCCGTCATTAATATGAAACCCTTGCCAAGCATCTGAATTTTAACCCCATGATTACGGGGATGCTGCAACAGTCATACGTGTGAAAAAATGGTCGTAAGTCACTTTTTCCAGTGCCCTTGTAATTCTGAACGTTCACTAAATGAACTGTTGTAAGTCGAGGACTATCCATACTACAGAAACAGCAGTGGAAGGGAAATGGGCCTGTTACAATGATCCCAACAACATCACCCTCCATCACCACTGGCCATGCAAGATTGGGGGAATGTGAGATAATCGTCAACAACATGTAGCCTAAAATACGTTTAGGAGGCTAAAAACTCATCTCAAGACAAGTAGATCTCTTAAATTTGCTCTGTTCCCTTCTTCTTCAGGTCTAGTTTCCCAGATGTCTAAAAGAGGAACTGCTATGTAATATAACAGAATTTACCCCAATCCCATTGAAGCACTGATGATGATACCTAGTTGGGTAATGAAACGTCTGCAAGAAAACACCCAAGCTCAGAGAGCACCAAGGATCCCTCATTTCAATTCCTGAGCTATAAATATTTTCTTCTATTAGAATACTGTTTTTATCAGGCAGTGTTACAAGTAAAATATTTTGGACCACTGAAACATGGAATGTTGTTGGGGATCTCTGTTAATAGCTACCTCTGACCTATTAATACAAGTTTGCCATCGACAAGTATCTGCTTAACATGCTAAGGAGAAAGCAAGGGAAGAAAATGCTGACAAGCAATTACTCATTCTTAGACCTATTGTCTTCTTTGGTCTGGCCATCAATTAGCAAAGATCAGAAGTCCATGAATCAAACCTACAACTATCTTGAAACCTGCCATCATCCAAGACAAATCAAACTGTGCATACACAAATGGTCTATAGCAGGGGTGTCAAACTCGATTTCATTGAGGGCTGCATCCGGGTTATGTTTGACGTCGGGGAGCCAGGGTGGGCATGGCCAGCTCGACATCACTCGTGGCGGGGACACCTGTGGCAGCCCAAGCGCTCTGCCAGGGAAAACAGACTCCCAAGCTCCGTTTTCAGGTGCGATGGCTCCTGCAACCCTCTTCCAGCGTTAAACAGAGCTCGGGAGGACTGTGCGTGGCCCCCACGAGCTCTGTTTTTGGCTGTAACAGCCTGCTGCAACCCTCTGCCAGCAAAAACGGAGCTTGGGAGGCTGCCCACGGCTCTCATGAGCTCCGTTTTCACTGGCAGAGGCACCACGGGCCGATCCTTTGCTGTTATTAGCAGGCCAGATCTTAGCACCCCCTGGGCCAAATACGGCCCCCGGGCCTTGAGTTTGACACCCCTGGAGTATAGGACGCTTTTAAAAAGTGTTTTGTCAGTGAATATTTACACTATTTAGGTGGAGGGGTTTTAAATTCAAAAGTGCAACAAGTTTCACTTTGTGAATATCTGATGGTCACTTTCAGGGCAGGTTTGAACCTAGAGGCAAATGTCCCCGTTTACAACTTGTCTTTTTGGAGAGGATGTAAAACCTGTTTTCCCCTTTAAAATAAACAGAATACTAGAAGAGTTGGAAGGGACCTTGGAGGTCTTCTAGCCCAACCCCCTGCTCAAGCAGGAGATCCTGCACCATTTCAGTTGCCCAATCTCTTCTTAAGCAGGTCCAATGTTGGAACACTCACAACTTTTGGAGGCAAGTCATCCCATTGTTCTAACTGTCATGAAATTTCTCATGAGTTTTAGGTTGCTTCTCTCCTGAATTCATTTCCAACCACTGCTTCCTGTCTTGCCTTCAGGTGTTCTGGAGCATAGGTTGGCCCCCTCTTCTTTGTAGGAACCCCTCAAATATTGTAGCACTGTTATCATGTCACTCATAGGCCTTCATTAAACTAGAAACATACCCAATTCCTGCAACCATTGGTTTCTAGTTCTGTTTCTTCATATTTCAGAGAAAGGAAAACATCTATGCGTGCATCTGTTGTAACTATCACAACATGCAACTGCTTTGGGATCACAACTGGATCCAGACTCCTGGGCCAGGTGGAGAAAGACATTATACCCACAGCATATGTTCTTTATGGAGCTGTCTTTCCAAACTTAAGTTTTCTCCAGGTGTGTCCAAATTAGAGATGCGTGAAATGTTAGGTCGAAGTGTCTCAGCCTGGAGTTATCTCATCTTGACCTTATCAAGTGATGTGACTTCAAAAGAAGTTACTCCAATCAATTCTGGAGTCAGACGAGTCCATTCCAGGCTCAGAAAGTTTTGATCTCAAAAACAGTTTGCAGTCTTTTAGTGGGGACTACATTTCCCAGAATTCCTAAGCTACTTGGCCAACCTGGAAGCTAGAATCCCAATAGTCCTTGAAAATGTTGCTCCAGGATCTCCACAGCAATTCCCTCTGTATTATCTACTCCAAAGAATTATGTTGTTCTTCCTCACGCTTTCTCAAAACTCTATTACAAAAGTAATTTACAATGGCCAGTTTTTCATGACATTTGATACCAGTAAGAAGATGTTCTGAATGTGATCCCATGAAGATTTGGCAGTAAAAAGCTCTGCACCCACAGTAATAACCTAAAAGTCTCCAGGAATGAAATCATGAACAAGTTTTCAGCAGGGCTTATAAAGGATTTTACTAGTGGGATCACTGCTGAAAGAAAAGAACACAGATTGTGCTTTATAGTATCCGTAAACCCACATAGGTAGTTAAGGCACCAGGCTAGAAAGTGGGAGATGATGAGTTATAATCCCGCCTTAGACATGAAAGGCAGTTGGGTGATGATTATGGGCCAAGTCACTCTTTCTCAGCCCAATCCACTTCATAGGATTGTTGTGAAGAAACCTTGTTATTTGTAAAATTAATAAAGGTAAGATACAAAATAAATACATTATTAATTAAATTATATGTATTTCCCATCTGCCAATACCAACTGCTACTTCATAGACAATCTGAAAAGTCAAAGAGTTGCATAGATTACAAAGATGGGAGCATGTTCATCCAAAACCAGGGTTTGCCCCCAAACTTGGCAACGTTGAGACTTGTGGACTTCAATTCCCAGAATTCCCCAATCCCGTGCTGGCTGGTGAATTCTGCGAATTGAACTCCACAAGCCTTAACGTCGTCAAGTTTGGAGACCACCGATTCAAAAGAAATAGCACATTTAAAATATATATATATATATATATATATATATATTGATTATTGGTAAAGCAGGATGAATTCCCATCACCAGATCAGGAACTCAGAATGGGAGAAGAAAGCTGAAGGGCCCACCAAGAATTAAGTAAAGAACTGAGAAGCAATTTCTTGCAAGGGGGGTGAAGGATGACAAGGAGAGACGCTAACAGGAACGAAAAGTAACACAAACCTTCCAACTAGGAATCTGAGGTGATGGTAACATGCCTGGCCCAATGGTGTAATAATGAACGTAGTCTGGAAGGAGGGTGGAGGAGGTGGCCCGGGTCCATGCGTGAGAGACAGACGGAATATGAGGGAAAGAACCCACACCAACTGGGGCTAAAGATGAGCCACTGGGTAAACTACAGTGATAATACCCATTAGACAACTGGAAACAAACAAAAAGAACAATAAAAAAAGGGGAAAAAAGGAGAGAAATTAATATAAATAGGTCCAAATATGGGGAAGTACAAAGTGAAACAGGCATGCATCGCTGGGAGAAAGGAAGGGGAATGCTCCCAATGGGTTCTAGTCCCCTTTGGCTAGTCAACACCCGTAACCTAGTGCTTGCTCATGCTTTGTTAATGACACTCAACTAGGCAACCATGTTCTGGAAAAGAAAACCAGAACAAAAACAAACAAGATCATTTTCGGGAGCTGAATTGTTGGGATAAAGCTACGCCTCAGAGGCACAAGGGCTTCATAGATCAGTGTGAGGAGACACCTCGCAGTAAGAGGCTGTGGTCTTTTGTAAGTGAGAACCTCCTCAATAGCTTCATTCCACAAGAAGTTGGAAGAACTTCTCTGGTCAAGTTCTTCCTGGGCCTGATAGCTCTGGATAATCTACGTATTTCATTTCTTGCAGTAGAGCTCAGCTTCAGAAAACGACTCGTTTGCAGACAAAACAAAACAAAACAAAACAAAACAAAACAAAACAAAACAAAACAAAACAAAACAAAACAAAGAAACGACGATAGGAGGAATGGAAGAGGAAATTGCTCATGAGAATGGATCGCACCACTCCCCTCTCTCACTCTGATCTCTAGGGTGCGGGGCAGATATATGTACCCCTGCCAAAAGGATCTGACTTTTCCGGGGGAATTTGGAAAAATGGACAATGGAATTTATATTCTGAGATGGTGAAAGTCTGTTTTCTCCAAATTTGGTCTCCTTCTATAGAAAAAGCAGATTTTTTTCTTACTGTTTTATTTATCCACAAAGGTGGATTTGTGGACAGAAAGCTGCTCATAACGATATCCCTAACAGATGTTTTTTCAAGTGCCCTGGAAAATGTTGTTTCTGCATCCAAGCCTTAATTGTGTTCGCTTCAGGACATGGCTGGCACTACAGGTGGTCCTCAACTTACGACCACAATTGAGCCCAAAATTTATGTTGCAAAGTGAGAAATTTGTTAAGTGAGTTTTGCCCCATTTTAGACTTTTCTTTCCACATTTGTTAAGTGAATCACTGTGGTTGTTCAATTAGTAACATGGTTGCTAAGTGAATTTGACTTTGCTTGTCAGAAGGTCTCAAAGGGGGATCATCACATGACTCCGGGGCATGGCAACCGTCATAAATGTGAGTCAGTTATCAAGCGTATGAATGTAACTCACGTGACCATGGGGAATGCTACAACAGTCATGAAGTGTGAAAAATGATCATAAGTCACTTTTTTCAGTGTTGTTGTAATTTTGGTCACTAAGCGAAGTGTTATAAGTCGAAGACTACCAGTATTGGAGGTATTGAAGTTTTTTAACCATGTCTGAACTGGGGGCAACCTCTCTGGCAAAGCTTAATTAAAAGCCAACATCAACGCCAACTTTTACCACAGCTTCATCCTTGAGTCACCTCACTTCAACCCTTCTAGGGAATCTGGACATTTTTCCATTCTCCTCTGTAGCTTCTTATTATTTGCAGTCGTATATGTTTTTTTTTTCTCCTGAATATTACAGAGCCTGGAAAAACCAAATCACGAGTCTTCAAGATTTAAGTCTTTTTCACCTTTTCTGTGGAGGCCCAAGCCGCCATGGTGGAGCCTGAACTGACAGAGGTGGGGGAGCTGCACTCACTCACTGACTGGCAGGTCTCAGAGGCTTCAGAAGAGGCTGAGCTGGACGAATTCTGCTGGGGTTCAAAAAAAAAAAAAAAAGCCCAAAAGGCACCACGAAGAGGAAGAAAAGGGGAGAAAGACAAGCCAATGAAACAAAACCAAAAACCAAAAAAGCAAAGGACAAATACATACAGAGAAGAAGAAAAGCAGAGTGTTAAGAGTTAAACGGAGTGGAGGGGGAAAATCTAAGCATTAAACACGATTTGTAAGTTTTTTCAAGAGTGCAGAGGGACCAAAGCAATGGGTTCTACATGGTAGATTCTTCGCAGCATAGCCGATCGAACTTAATGACTTCCCAAAGGGCTGGAGGACAAGTTAGATGTCCTGGCTGCAGATTTGGGAGTCGCCATCTTGATGCAACTGAAAGGCATCAACGTTGGCGAAAGTGCTATATTAATTTCACGAAATCGTAAACAGAAACGTGCAAGATGTGAGTATCTCCACCCTGCCTTCCTGCTGAAGGAGTCAGGAGGATGCTTTCTTCCTTCCACAGATCAATCTTCTACAGGTGAGACCCCCTGTTCTTTCTTCAACAGCACACCTTTTTTCTAGACCACAGCATGGTTCCTGTCACTATGGAAGTGAGCAAGGAACAAGGCCCAAGCCAGTTACACCCATGGAACAAGGTTCAAGCAACTCTTTGGCACAAAGATGACGTAACTGCAGAGTGTGTAGGCTGCTCCAGATACAAGGTGGGCATCTTTTGTTCCAAGGGTACCATTCAGGATAGGGGCTGAGCTTGTACAGCAGAAGAACATAGCTCTGACCAGGCTGAAGGTCACCTTTAGTTTTGAAGATCTACGCTGGGCAGAACCGTAACAAGGAAGCAGGACAAGTCAAGACTAACCCTAAATCAATTTACATGATCATGACTACTCTTGAAAGAGACTGAGGGGCGAAATACCAGGATAGTATAAGACACACCTACCAATCAACATTTCCATTTCTGAAAAATCTTACTATTCACCTCAGAGCACTTCTTAAAGTCTGCTCAGGAGCATACCAGATTAAGGGTCTCCAACTTTGGCCGCTTTAAGACTTGTGGACTTCAACTCCCAGAATTCCCTAAATATGCTATGCTGGTTGGAGAATTCTGGGAATTGAAGCCCACATGTCTTAAAGTGGCCAAGGTTGGAGACCCTGCACCAGATTACTCTACAAGTGACTCTTGGAAGGATGTGCACCCAACACCTGATCAAGCCATCTCAAAAAAAAAAAAAAAAAAAAATCTTCAACTTTTCAGTTCAATTCCTGTTGGTCACATGCAACTTCCGTATTGGTTTTTTTTAAGTAACTATATACAAGGAGGTTGTCAATTGTCTTGATCTTGGATTTTTTTTTCCTTTTTTTGAAACTTACCAATCTAATTTTGACCATTTGGACTTCCTAATGGCTTCCCATTCAAGTACTAAGTCAGGACTTGCTTAGATTTCAAATGCAATAATCCTCTGGGAAGGCGCCTTATACACTCCTTCCCATTTTGAAATATAAGCAGGTGAACCTGAGAATTCTAGGATACAGAAAGTCTGTAGCTAAAGTCCAGACAAGTAGCCTCAGCTCAGCTCAACTTGTTTATCTTGACTATCTTGTTTATTATGGGGAGGACAAATCACAGGATCATACTTGTGCTTATTTATTTCTATTTCTAGAAGGGAGGGAAAGAAAGAAGGAAGGAAGGAAGGAAGGAAGGAAGGAAGGAAGGAAGGAAGGAAGGAAGGAAGGAAGGAAGGAA
>JANHFM010001329.1:134491-145218 GCA_032468115.1 Grayia smithii | reverse complement strand
CCGGGATGTTTGACTCTTCTACAAAAAATAGGTATATGTAAATATTATTTGTTCCCAAGGTCCAAAGATTTTCTTAGTTCCAAAAGTTCCAAAGTGGCTGTTATGAAAACAGTGGAGTTATCTCACGAATCTGAGGGAAGGGAGGGGTCTTTTCACTGGCTTTAATGATTTCAAGCACTGTCTGCAGCCGCAAGCACCCTGCAGGGTCCTTTTTGGGCACAGAAACCTCTGAGAAATTCTCCAACTAAACAAATGGCTGCTGTTGTTGTTTTTAACTTGCCCTTTTAGCCAAGAGGTGGTAAATTGCTCAGTCTCCCTGCTCAATTTGCCTGCCTTATGAATAGCCCATCATTTCCTCTGAATTTCTGAAAATAGCAAAGGAGAAAAAGTACAGTTGGTTTTTCAGCTGAGTTGAGTTCCCTCCTACTCACAAAATAAACACATTTCTCTGCCTTTGCACCTTGTAGAGCTCTCTCATTTGTCCTGCGGAGTATGGATGAGAAAACATGGGGAAGGTTAAATTTGAAAGGGATTATCTCTTATGTCCTCATTTTAAATGCTTTTTCATGTAATGGCATAATAAGTCCCTCCCTAAATCTGCAGCCCAATGAAACAAGTAGCTGCCCCTCAGGTGGGGAATGTATTTTAAAGAAAAGAGGTTGCAGGGTTGATTTTGAGGTTTATAGTTCATCCAGCCACTGATTTATTTATTTGTTTGTTTGTTTGTTTGTTTGTTCAATTTATATGCTGCCCTTCTCCCAAAGGACTCAGGGCGGCTTACAATGTTAAAAACAAACAATAAACATATTAATTTAAAATTCAAACTTAAAATATTTGTAATTTAAAAGAATTAATTAAAACAAAATAGAAAAATTAAAAACCCCTGTCAGTCAGCCGATCTGTTGGAACAGCAACGTCTTCTGGTCACGATGGAAGGTGCGTGAGGTCAGGGGCTGTCCGGAGTTCAGTGGGTAACCCATTCCAGAGGGCTGGTGCGCCCACAGAGAACGCCCTCACCCTGGGAGCCACCAGCTGACATTGTCTAGCCAATGGCACCCTGAGGAGGGCAGCCCTATGTGAGCGCACAGGGAGATGGGAGGAAGGCAGAAAGTGGTCCTGCAAGTACCCTGGGCCTATGCCATGTGGGCTTTATAGGTAAGCACCAGCACCTTGAAGCAGATCTGGAGGACTACCGGTAACCAGTGCAGGAGAGGTGTCACACAGGAGTAACGGGAAGCTCCCGTAACTACCTGCACGGCTGCATTCTGGACCAACTGGAGCCTCCGGGTGTACACCAAGGGCAGCCCCATGTAGAGGGCATTGCAGTAGTCGAGATGAGAAGTGACCAGGGCATGAGTGACTGTGGGAAGGGCATCCTGGTCTAGGAAAGGGCACAACTGGCACACCAGGCGAACCTGGGCAAAGGCCCCTCTGGTGACGGCCGTCAAATGGTCTTCTAAAGACAGCCGAGCATCCAGAAGGATACCCAAGTTGCGGACCCTATTGGAGAGAGCCAGTAACTCCCCTCCCATTGAGAAAGATGGGGCCTCTAGACCATGAGATGCTGGTAACCATAGCCACTCAGTCTTGGAGGGGTTGAGTCTAAGCCTGTTTCTACCCATCCAGGCCTGTACTGCCTCCAGGCACTGGGACATCACAGAAAGGGCATCCCTGGGTTGATCCGGGGTGGAGATGTATAACTGAGTATCATTGGCGTACTGATGATACCTCACCTCGAAACTCTGAACGATCTCACCCAGCGGCTTCATATAGATGTTAAAAAGCAGGGGGGAGAGGATTGACGCCTGAGGCACTCCACATGTGAGGGGCCTCGAGGAGGACCTCTGACCCCCCGCTCATACAAACTGCGAGCAACCTGAGAGGTAGGAGGAGAACCACTATAAAACAGTGCTTCCAACCCCCAACCCCCCGAGTCGCTGCAGTAGGATACCATGGTCAGTGGTATCGAAAGCCGCTGAGAGGTCAAGTAGCACCAGGATGGAGGAAGAACCTCCATCCCGGGCCTGCCAGAGATCATTCACCAGGGCGACCAATGCCGTTTCTGTGCTGTGACCGTACCTGAATCCTAATTGGTACGGGTTGAGATAGTCTGCTTCCTCCAGGAATTGTGGAAGCTGCTGTGCCACCACGGACTCGACAACCTTCGCTATAAAGCGAAGGTTGGAGACGGGACGGAAGTTGATAAGGGAGTCTGGATCCAAGGCAGGCTTCTTGAGGAGGGGTCGAACCACCGCCTCCTTCAAGGTGGCGGGGAAGACCCCCTCCCTCAAAGAAGCATTGACAATGGCCTGGATCCAGGCTCCCATCACCTCCCTGGTTGCTGAGACAAGCCAGAAGGGACAAGGGTCCAACAAACTCATGGAGGCACCCAGTCTACCCACAATCCTGTCCACTCCATCCAGAGAAACAAGATCAAACTCAACCCAGGTGTCACCTTCAAGATTAGCCTCAGTCTCCTCGTCCGACTCCGCCCAGTCAGAGTCTAAACCCGTCCGAATCTGAACAATTTTATCTTGCAGAAACTGAACAAAGTCCTCAGCTCTGCCCTGTAGGGGGTCCTCCCTCGCTCCCTGATGGAGAAGGGAGTGGGTCACTCGAAACAGGGGTGGTTTTCCGCAGACGCAATGAGAGCGGAGATATAATTACATTTCGCCGCTCTCATCACCACAAGATAAGACCTAATATAGATTCTTAGATGTGTTCGGTCAGACTCAGATCGGGAAGATCTCCAACAGACCTCTAGGTGTCTTTTCGCCTGATGATATTTTTTTGTGATTCAGCCACTCTATATTTTATGTTTAGGTGAAAATCACATAAAAAGGGCTTTACATTAATTGCAGGCTGGAATTTCATGACTGTATCATCATGTTTTTCAACCTTGGAAACTTTAAGATGCATGGACTTCAACTCCCAGAATTCCCCAGCCAGCATGCCTAGAATTCCCCAGTGTGCATGGACCAGTTCCCAGAATTTCCCAACCATTATGCTGGCTGGGGAATTCTAAAAGTTGAAGTCCACAGATCTTAAAATCATTAAAGTGGAAAGACTACTGTTCCAAACTATATTTGCAATGGTTTATTGAACAAACTACAAATAGTATTCATCCATTACAGTGAGCCCTAAAATATAATTTATAAGCCATAATAGCAAGCTCATAGAAACATAGTAAGCTAAAACGCAGCAAACTACTGTATAGAGGAGAAAAGAAAAGAATTTGGATTACTTATCCAGTCATTCAATAAAATACTCTGGCAACATGTTAATAACAAAAACCTACATTGTAAGCCATCTAGAATCCCTTGAAGCATGTAGCATATAGATTTTAGTAAGTTAATTAATTGTAATTAATTAGATTAAAGGGACAGCATGAAAATCAGCTCTCTACTGATTAAAAAAAAAACATAATGAAGTCATTAGAGCTGCGAGCAAAGGTGCATTTGGATAGCATAAAAAGAAAATAGATAAATGGACTTATCCTGTTTCAAAATTATATCCAGGCAGATTATTCTGTATTGCTTGGTAGCTCCATCAAGCTGATTGGTTTGATTTATATCACATCTTTTATTATTTTTACAAATAACTCAAGGTTGCAAACGTATCCAACACACCTTTCCCCACATTAACAACCCTGCAAGATGGGCTGAGAAAGGGGTTAGCTCAAAGTCACCCCAGTTGGTTTCACAGCTAAGGCAGAACTATACCTCACAGTCTCCTGATTTCTAGCCTGGTGCCTGAACTGCTAGATCAAATTTATAACTAAATAGCTGACTAAATAGATAAATGCTATTCTGTTATGGGCTTTCTATATAATTATATATGTAGAATAGAATAGAGTAGAGTAGGGTAGGGTAGGGTAGGGTAGAACAGAACAGAACAGAACAGAACAGAATAGAATAATGGAATGGGAATAGAATAGAATAGAATAGAATAATGGAATGGGAATAGAATAGAATAGAATAGAATAGAATAGAATAGAAATAATGGAATGGGAATAGAATAGAATAGAATAGAATAGAATAGAATAGAATAGAATAGAATAGAATAGAATGCACCAAGACAAATTCCTTGTGTGTCCAATCACACTTGGCCAATAAAGAATTCAATTCAATTCTATTCTATTCTTTGAATACAATTCTTGAAAATCAGTAGAACTTTTCTGGAAATTTTCAGAGAGAAAATACAAGAGAAACTAGTGTTAAGTCTTAAAATAGATTAAATAGATGTAGAAGCAAAGAAACCTCTCACCCTCTAGGAAAAAAAATAGGTAAATGCCCTAAAGCTGGTGTTCCAATCATCTTCACCCAGCACAAAAAAACCCCAACTCGACAAGTTTGGTCCCAAACTCTAAAAATATCCTAGTGTGACTTCAATACGTACTGAATACATATAATACAGTATTTTTTTATTTTTTTTATTTTTTAAACAGCTGTGTTTTTCCTCTGGAAATCATCAAGGCAACGTAAATTTGGAATTTGCTTCCCATACAAGAAGCTGCTTATTTGCTAAATTATGGACGCTCCTGTACTGGAGGCTTTTAAGAAGACTGGACAGTCACTTGTCTGAAGTGGTAGGGTTTCCTCCTTGAGCAGGGGGTTGGACTAGAAGACCTCCAAGATCTCTTCCAATTCTGTTATTCAGTTATTCTTCTTCATAGTTAATCTGTCTTTAGCAATAATTCATGAATCATCTAAGGTCACAGAGCACAACTCCTTCCCCATTTATCTGTTTGGGAAATAGAAGCAATTCAAGAAAGAATATGAATGCTCCAGCTTCATCAGGCTAGGTCCTCCAATATGAAAAGTTGCATTGTTATGTAAACTGAGAAGCCTCTTTAACAGCCCATTAGAATCCGCTGGTGACAACGTAAGTAATAAATAATAGGAGGAAAAAGTCCCCGTAGGGTGGTTATGCTCACTTTAGTGCTGATGAGTTTACACACACAATTTTAAACAGGAAAGATGCATAGGTTCTCAAGGGAAATTAAACTAGAGAATAATCTGTACAGGAAAATTAGAGTAAGACACCTTCACTTAAAAATAAGGTGCTTTGGGCAGCTTCAATCAATCAATAAGTGAAATGACTCAGAATTTTAATCTGAGATTAAAGCACCATCCCCTACTAATGTTATCTCACTGTGTTAGATTTATGTCCAGTTTTTCCTTCAGGAGCTCAAATCAGCTTACAAGGGGACTCACTGTTCGCTTTCTCAGCAAATCATTATTTAAAAGTAACAATTTATTTATTTATTTTATTTTATTTATTTTATTTAATTTATATGTTGCCCAACTCCCAAAGGACTCCGGGCGGCTCACAACAGAACACAGCAATACAACAAAATTGAAAGTTTAAAAAACGAATTAAAAACAATAAAAATAAAAAGAACACACACATCTCGTCTGGGCCAGATCTCGCTGGATCATAATAGCGAGATCAATAGTGAGATGCTTGCTGGAAAAGCCAAGTTTTAACTGCCTTACGGAAGGCCAGCAGGGTGGAGGCAGTCCGGACCTCGCGAGGTAGTTGGTTCCAGAGAGCCGGGGCAGCCACAGAGAAGGCTCTTTCCCACGGGCCCGCCAGCCAACACTGTTTAGCTGATGGAACCCGGAGGAGACCGACCTTGTGGGATCTTACCAGTCACAGGGAGACGCAGGGTAGGAGATGGTTTTGAAGATAGCTATGTAAGATAGATTTTGAACAATGCACATCAAACATGATTTAGTTCAGCAATTCAAAACTATTTTTTAAAAAATAACCCAGTTTGATCTGGAAAGGATCAGAAACTATCCAGCGCAACTCAGACATCAAATCAAAAGTGATTTTGGAAGCTGACCATGCATGCTTCCAATTTACTAGTATGGTAAAAATAGTGTTAATTTTTTCAAGCATAATTTACCATTTTTTTAGAGAATGAAACCTCTTCAATTTTGCTGTAACAGAGCTACTCTCCTTTAAATTTTGGATAAATTCATTTAAAAGCAAATGTCTGTCCTTTGGATCTGGCTTAAATGATATTTGCAGCAAAAGGTAAAATAATAATCCTTTCACCAAAGCACTGCAAACGGAGAATGCAAGATGAATTGCTCCCTGTGGTTAGAAAGTTTGTCCATCTCTCATTCTACTCTTTCTACGGCATTGTACAGAAAAACTAAAAATAACAAATTGTGTGGATCTGTCTTTCCTTTAAGGCTCCAAAGCTCATGAAAGATCCACTTGTAGTCCAAATCAGGGGTAAAATTCACTTACCTTCGCTACCGGTGCACAAATGTGAGTGGGCGTGCCTTCCGCGCATGCGCAGAGCATCAAAAACATGGATAAATGGGACTTGATGACATCCGAGTGGGTGGGTGGAGCCACCCGCAATCAGTTCACTCGAACCAGATAGAACTGGCTGAATACCACTACTGGTCCAAATCCTTCAAAAGGATTTCAATTTTGTTTTGTGGAATTCCAGGGCTGGTCGAGAGTAGCGTAGCTAAATAGGTAATTTGCTCAAATCCAAAAGGTATTTCCTTAAAGCGATATCTTAATGCAAGTAGTCCTCAACTTACAACCATTCATTTAGTGACCGTTCAAAGTTACAATGGCACTGAAAAAAGTGACTTATGGTCATTTTGCACACTTACAAGCTCTGCAGCATCCCCATGGTTACGTGATCAAAATTCAGACGCTTGACAACTGTCATGTATTTATGATGGCAACTAAATTATTTTTCACAACCTTCTGACAAGCAAAGACAATGAGGAAGTCAGAATGACTTAATAACTATGTTACTAACTTAATCACTACAGTGGTTCACTTAACAACTATGGTAAGTTAGGTGGGGCAAAATTTTGGTAGATATATATATATACATACACACACACATACACATACATATTTATATATCAGATTGAATCATACAAATTCAAATGATCTTTCAAATAAGTGAAAGAACGAACAAAAAGCTATTTTTTTTCCCAGTCAGGAAAGGAGCTCAGCCCGAAAAGGTCCTTTCAGATTGGACTGAGTCTAAAGCTGGCAAGCAGAGGGCATGGGAGGAGTTTATCAGCTTGTAGACACGGTCCTTGGACATCATCGGACTCAGTAACCCTTTCCTGACTGATGGCCCCCGCACTCCATAGAACTACCCTTAACTAGCACTTTGTCACCCCATAATTAACTAATAATTAATAATAAATAATTAACTAGCCCAGAGCAATTGGACAATTGACAAGCAAAAGAGCTCAAGTGTGAAATAATGGCTCCATTCTCTTTTTCATAGCCCGTCAATTTCCATGTAACAACAAAACAAGAGGTAATATTCTGGTCATAATACAAGTTAAAAGGGGAGTTTATGCTAGGTGTCACAAAGCATGTTTTATCATTTTTCCAAGATCACGATTAGGAGCAGACATCTATGGCTGTTCTTCACCTGAATAGGTGAGAGTTTCCAATGGAACTGAACAAGTTAAGTGTACAGAGAACTCCTTCTTGAAAGCAGTAATTGATATGGAGACCTAACAGGCAACCTGGTCTGAGGGGAAAATAATTTAGTTGCCTCGTATTGCAATGTCCAAATTATTAAGACAGCAAATGTTGCTAGGACACGCAGAAGATGACTGAAAATACACAATGGCAGAACAGTGATTCTGATTCTATCACAAAGTTTCCTTTCTGGATGGTATTCTGGTTTACTTCTCTCAAGGCGAAATAGCCATGCCTTCAAAAATAGAAAGTTTGGGAATTTGAAAAGCACTGAGCAGTGAGGCAGAGCATAGCCCGAAAATGCCCAAAGTGCAAAGTTTAATTCTCCATTCCACCAAAGAGGACCCATGGTTTTCAAAATGCCTTCAATCTTCTGGGTTGAGCAGATCAGACAATCCCGCAAAATACGCCTGGTATAATCTCTTCTCATTCCTGAGTAAAACAGCTAAGAGACACAATCCAAAACACCTGAAATATGGTAAAGGGTTTAATCCATTAAATAAAGATAAGGCAGACTTGGGAATTAAAAGTCAACCGTTGACTTCTTTTCCACTGATCTTCTGTTAGTTAAGTGACTTCCAGTCCAGTGCAAAAGTTTCCCAGTAGAATCTGAAGCAACCAGACAGACAGTTGTTGGCAGTATCCCACAATCACATGATTGTGTCTCATTTTTTTTGCCAAAAACTGGCACTTACTTCCTGTTTTCAACTAAATCACGCCATACTGAACCACTAGTTTCCCTGACAACCACGGATTCACTGAACAACTATGGATTCATATGACTGATCTGTTTTTATGACTGTCGTAAATTATGACTGTGTTGGGCAGGCTCCATTATAGTCGTAACTCATGGACTACCTGTTTAGCAGCTGTTTAGCAGATTTTGTGACGTGTAAACTGTTGTTTATGGATTCATCTGACCTGTGAACCCAGTCAAAGCAAAAAGAACACCTGTACTTTATTAGAAGGTATCTTGGTTTCCTAATTCAGTAGATTAATTCAGGATATTAATTTTGTGCGATCTACCGTGTTTCCCTGAAGATAAGACCCTGTCTTATATTTTTTTGAACCCTGAAATCTGGGCTTAACCTTATTTTGGGGGAGATCTTATTATTTTGGGGTGCATGGAGCAAGACGGGGCTCCTCTTGCCATCTTACCCAATTTCCAGCTCTGTCTCCCTAACCCTAACCAGAGGAAATGGTGGGGACTGGCTACGCATGCATTTATTTTTCAGACGGCTTATTTTTGGGGGGCTTATTTTAGCGCATGCGCTCAAAAGCCCGATTGGGCTTATTATCAGGGGATGTCTTATTTTCGGGGAAATACAGTAGTCCTAGAAATGTCCAGAGGACTTTCATTCCCTGGTTAAAAATTGGTGGAAAAAAACCCCTTCTACAAATAGAAGAGGCCAGTGACTGTTTGCAACCATTAAGCTCCGGCGGTATGCAGTTGTGCAGCCTATTAAATCCACTGGCACGCACGAACAGAGCAGGCAATTAGGGGAAGGGGAAGAAGGGGAAGCTGCCCCCAATACAAATCGTGGGCTCAGCAAATATTCCATCTCAATAAATGTTAACCGAGTTTCCAGCCAATGACTCCTGAAGGCACCCAACTGACATGATCGCCCCGACAGCTGTGACAAATTAGGTTCAGCCTGCTGAGAGCCATCCGGCCGGTGTTCATTTAGCTACAATTACTGGGACATCATCACTCCCTCCCCCTGCCCCCTTTGCAGAAAATGCCCCCACCCAGCAAAACCAGAAGCCATCCTGCATGTATCGACAAATTTCAATTATTCCCCCTATTACCACATCAAAAAGAACATGTGGGGAGGGGACACAGAAGACATTCTATTAATGTCTCCCCGCAAGGGTTTGGAAAATCCTGCTTATCCTACTTATACAGTAGTGAAGAAAAACACTTTGATTTAGCCATGCCTTTCTTGGGACATGGAATCAACTCCAAGCACTAAGGCTGTAGGATGAGTCTAAGAGTGCTTCCTTCAAGCTGATGCCCTCCAGATGTGCTGGACTTCATGGCCACGTTGGCTGGAAATTTGTAGAGATGGTGTCCAACATATCTGGAGGTCGCCAGAGAGGGAAATCTGCTTTAAGAGCATTTTCAAATACTATTTTTTTTTCTACTTAAGATACATTCTTCACTGCGCAAGCATAGTTTTTAATTCATTGTTTACCTCAGAGCCATACAATTCCAGGGTTACTAGCAGGCCAAAAATTCTCCAGTGTAACTTGTAACCTGCCCATTATGGTCAATAAGCAATGACGGTCATAAAGCGAGTTATCGCCGATCTGAGAACAATTTTACAACT
The DNA here is from genome assembly GCA_032468115.1 of Grayia smithii. Classification (NCBI taxonomy): domain Eukaryota; kingdom Metazoa; phylum Chordata; class Lepidosauria; order Squamata; family Grayiidae; genus Grayia; species Grayia smithii. The sequence continues at coordinate 135,403 of JANHFM010001329.1, read as the reverse complement.
TTTGCGGTAATTGTTAAGCAAAACACCATGGTCCTTAAGTGAAAACGTGGTCCTTAAGTGAACACATTGTTCACAATGGGGCACTTTTGCAGAAAAAAATGGAAGTAAACACCGATTTTTGGTGAAACAATAATAAACCACAGCTATGTGACCACTCTATGTTGCAAGGGAGCACAAATGTGGGTCAGTTGGCACTTGGTCATAAGTCTCTTCTGGGAGATCTACCATAATGTGAACAGTCGAGGACTATCTGTAGGTAGGCATAAGAAAGCCTCAGCTATCACATTACTGTACTCAATTTTTCACAAGGCTGCTAGAAAGAAGCCATGTAATACTAGGAGACAACTGACACTAATCCTTTAAACAAGTTCTGCCTCTTTTTCTCCTCTGCTCCAATCAGCAATGAGTATCTAGGCCTGAGATCCTTCACTTTAATTTTTTACTGTGTCTTGGACTTTACACTGTATTAAAAATTAAACTGTACTTCCTATAGAAGAATACATGATGCCATTTCGATGTCCCACAATTTGTTGGGAAACTGCTTTCAGGAGAGCGTGTGTACACAACCACATATAATACACACACACACACGGACTATCAAAGGGTATTTTGGAGGGGTGTGTGCCTTCAAATCAATCTTGATTCCTGGCACCTATATGATAAGTCTGCACGACATTTTTTGAAACTGGTTTGCCACTGTCTTTTTCCCAGGGCTAATAGTGTCTGACTGGCTCAAAGTCACCCATCTAGCTTTTAGACCAGCTAAGGGAGACTATGTGGGACATGGTGGCTCAGTGGCTAAAACGCTGAGATTGACAATTGAAAGGTCAGCAGATCAGCGGTTCAAATCCCTAGTGCCACATAATGGGGTGAGCTCCTGTTACTTGTCCCAGCTTCTGCCAACCTAGCAGT
>JANHFM010001324.1:226408-236959 GCA_032468115.1 Grayia smithii | reverse complement strand
TTTGGACCCATTTCCCAGAGAAAAGAAAACACCGGGAGCCACAAAACCTGGGTGGGCATGGCCAACTCGATGTCACTTCCACCAGTCACATGACTGGCCATGCCTACCTAGCCATGCCTACCCAGCCGGTCATTAGGGCAGAGATCCAGTTGTTAAAAAACACCGGGAACCACAAAATCCTTTTGCCATCTCTCTCTCTCCCCTCCCTCCCTCTCTCTCCCTCTCTCTGTATCTCTCTGACTCTGCCCTGGCCACTTCTCCATCCCCCACCATCACCCTTACCTTCTCAGGCCAGACAAGGAATGACTGGGAGGGGAGGGTGAGGGGCAGGGCCAGCCAGTGGTAGAATCACCTGACAGGCAGCCACAGTAGAGGGCCCAAAGAGCCGCATGTGGCTCCGGAGTTGCTGACCCCTGATCCAGAGAAACAGGATCAAATTCAACCCAGATGTTCTCCACAAGACCTACACTGGTCTCCTTGCCTGACCCCACACCGTCGGAGTCTATATCCTTCTGAATCTGAGCGATTTTGTCATGCAGAAACTGCACAAAATCCTCAACTCTGCCCTGCAAGAGGTCCTCCCTAGCTCCCTGATGGAGGAGGGAGCGGGTCACTCGAAACAGGGCCGCTGGGTGGTTTTCTGCAGACGCAATGAGAGTGGAGATGTAATTACACTTCGCCGCCCTCATCGCCACAAGACCTAATATAGGTTCTTAGATGTGTCCGGTCAGACTCAGATCGGGAAGATCTGCAACAACCCTCTAGGTGTCTTTTCCAGTGCTTCATCTCCCGGAGCTCCACAGAAAACCAAGGAGCCAACCGGGATCTGTGCCAGGTCAGAGGCTGCAAAGGTACGATTCAGTCCAGGGCCCCGGTAGCAGCCCTTTCCCAGGACGCCACCAGGGCCTCAGCTGAATCGTGTGTTTGGGATGTGGGAAATGTCCCAAGCTCCGTCAGGAATCTATCAGGATCCATCAGGCACCTGGGGTGGAACCAAGGTATTGGTTCTGCCTCCCAGCGGCGGGGGTTGACGGTTTGAAAGTCCAGCCTAAGGAGGGAATGGTCGCACCATGACGGGGTGAATAGACAACAACCTCCTACCCTGATCATTTATCCACTGCCCAGAGAGAAATATAAGGTTGAGTGTGTTCCACCACTGAGTTGGGCCCTGTACAATCTGAGTCAGGTCCATGGCAGTCATGGAGGCCATGAACTCTGGACTAACTCTGATGTCTCGCCAACTGATGGCAGGTTGAAATCTCCCGCAACCATAAGGTTGGGGAGCTCAACCGCCAACTCAGATAAGACATTGAGTAGTGTGGGCAGGGCAGCTGGGAGACAGGTACATAATCAACAGGCCTGTCTGAACTCCAGGATCCCATTTAAACAGCAGGGACTCACACCCACCTGAGGGACAATGACGTCCCTAGGACATTATCTTGGCAATAATGTTGCCAAGAAAACTTTATGAAGTTTGAAAACTTCTCCACGGCCTTAGCCATGGACATTGTAGGCCTTTTGCTACAATCTAATAAAAGTAATTACTAAATCCTAGTTGTTGACAATTATGCAATCCAGTATCCTGAAGCAGTTCCATTAAGGAATGTGACAGCCAAAGAATAGCACAGGTGTTAGCCATTTTCTAGGCAGCCTTCCTTCTCAAAGGGTCAAATAAAGACCCTTCTCCATTGTCTTGAAATGGACAAAATGGATATAATCAGGAGTGGGTTCTACTTACCTTTACTACTGGTTTTCTTCATGCACACGCTTTGCGCATGATCAGTGCACATGTGCTCACTTCGCTCGCGTGCCGAATGCGCACTTCACACCTGCGCATTTGCTATTCTACTTGAAAAAAACTTGAAAGAAGCACTCTGCGCATGCACAGAGCAGAAAACTGTAAGTACGGGCGCACGGGTGGGCCCAGCTCCCGGCCATGGAGAACCGGTTCGGTGATGTCACAGTGTCACCGCTACAGGATTGTGCGAACCGGGCTGAACCGGGAGCAACCCACCACTGGATATAATACATGCTAAATATAATAAGAGATAGTTAACAGAGGGATTTGAAGATTTAGTGTATTGTTTAGCTCAACCTCAGCCAGGTTGGATCCTATATGCTAAATGTTAAATTTAATTGACCACTTTTTCCCCTTTTTTGTACACTATTCTTTTTTCTTTTTGTTGTTAGGGTTGAATGTATGCTTTTATTTTCTTTTGTTTGTTTGTTTTACTGTTTTGTATTTTACTTTGATGAAACAGTAAATTTAGCAATGGCTTCTCAAGGCCTTCATCCCCCCCAGCAAAAAAACCTTGCCCCAAAATAAATTAGTACTGTACACCTGTTGGAATATTCTAGGATGGCGAAGGGAGACAGCATTACAAAAGACTATGTACTAAACAAAATGCCTTTGCATGTGCAACAAATGCAAAGCTTAATCTTATAAGACAAAATCATACATTAAACCAACAAGATTCTTATTTTTAAGTATTGTAACCATTCAACTGCTATATATGATTTCATGGACAAGATCCAATAGCCATTGCTGAATAAGCTTATACCTTTTGGCCTTGTGTACTTGTGAAATTGTTATCCTGCAACATGTTCTGGTCATATGTGAGGTCAGAAACAGTGGTTGGTAAATAGTTGGGAATATGTGGCCCGTTTCATTTTTGTCAGTTTGCCCTTGCCAAACGCTTCTCCAATCCCTGCTCAGTAAAGAGAATTATGTAAAATGGTGAGATGTGTTGGATGAAATCCAGAGACTCATCCCTTCCCCAAATCATGAGAGTTAGTGAGAGAAACTCATAAGGCCTCGTAAATCCATCTTAGCATTTAACACTTCCAGCTAAATGGGGCCAGATGACCCTAAATTTTCAAAGGGGTGCTCAATCCAATATATGCAAAATACAATATAATTGTATGCTCCTAATAGGTTTATATACAGTATATAAAGTATTAGCCAGTTTTGAATAGTCCTAAGGCTAGAACCATGAAACTATGAGATGAAGCCAATTGGATGACTTTGGACAAGTCACTCTCTGACTCCGAGGGAGAAGGCAATGGAAAACCACTTCAAAAACTCTTGCTAAAAGAACTGCAATAACTAATGCAGACAATCATCAAGAGTCCATACTGATGCAAAGGCACATACAGACACAAAATATGAGATAGTGTGTGTGTGTGTGTGTATTCTTCACACACAAACACACACACACACACACACATATCATCACAATTACTTCAGACAGATATAAAATAAGTGCTGCAAAAATATGCGTGCCTCAAGTTATGTCCACAGCAGAGCAACTGTTGTGGCATGGTGCAATTCATGCTGGTAACCATTTGAAAGATGGATAGATATTCACATTTCAGAAAAATATGGGTGCTCTATGACTATAGTATATATATGATAACTCTAGGCTTCCATTGGAACAGGGTCTCTGAATGATACTTCTGATTTGCTTCCTGGAAGTTTATATAGTCTTTAACCATGTGGTTAACCTGAGCCTAATTCAGATTTCTGATGTACTGCGGAGAGACAGAAGTCCTGCAAAAAGTTAGGGGAAGAGTGTAGTTAGTCCAGCTATGCCCAAAGTTATGGCTGTTGCACTGCCCTGCAAATATGTGATTGCCATTTGCAATATTTCCTCCTAGCTTGTCTAGAAAGTCAGTGGGGGAAACTGGCAGGGAAGTTGTAAGCCAAGCTGGTTCCTGAGGGCTGGTAGAAACAAGTTTGTCCTGATATCCAGGTTTGGATTTCTACTTGGAATGAAAGAGCTGTTTAACCAAGGGACTCCATCTTGCACAGGGCTGAATCACTGGCAGTTAGTTCTTTCACACTCAGAGAGGCTTCTCTGCACAGGAAATCTTTGTGCTGGCATTTTCAGATAATTTATTTATTTATAAAGTAAAGTTGAAGGGATTCTCTTCTGATTTCTCCAATTCTTAGGACATTTCTCCAGTATATTTTATTGAAAGCTTTACTTAAGTCCATTTTTAAAATTTAATTCTTTTTCTCTCTCCCATAAAAATCACTTTTTCAGAATTGCTAAATCAGTTTGCTTTTTTAAAGTAATATTGGCACAGTTTTAAATGTTGTAATGTTAGCAATTCCATTTGAGGGCAGAAAGACCTGTTAAATATTTATTAGATTTGTGTGCTGCCCATCTCATTTAGAGGTGGGCTATTTTTAAAATATTTCACCTTGTTTTACAGGACAGTCAATGAACAAGATTGTGTTAATGTTTACTTTGTTGAGAGTTTTTTATTTTTGATAATTCCTGTTTGCCATTTACAGACTGCAGTTTTAATGTTCAATTTAATTGTATATAAAATCCATCATCTTATAATGCAAGACCAATGAATGAGTAAATAAATTACCCTGTATAAATTGGGGGGAGGGAATACAGATGCCTAATTTGTATATTAGCTGACATTTTTACTGTTTTACAATTTGTGCTTTTCTTTAAGAATAACGAATAACACGGAGAAAAAGATGACTAAGTGCTCGTCTATGTGTCCTCTTGGTTAATGAGATTTTAAGGCTCATTTGGATGGAGACCAAAGTGAAAGATTGGTAAATGTCACCATAAGAATAAATATTAGTATTGGAGCCACATACAGCCACAAATCTTTTCAAATTGATAAAAATTTTCTTTGATGAAATGACAGCAAAACTAAGGATTTAGCCCACTTACAACAATATTCTTCGCAAATAAAGAGGCATGCAATTTGGAGGTTTGAATTATTGTAGAGACAGTGGCCAGTTTGGGATGGTGGATTTGTGTGCCTACATTTAAAACAGGCACAGGTATGGCTGCATTCACACATGCCTCAATTTCCATGTGAAATTTCATCTGATTCATACAGACTTGTTCATTGTAAATGTATAGATTAGCACTTTTTAATTTTTAATTAAAAATTAAAAAACACACTGCCATTCCAGATTTCACCATTATTGAGCAAAGTTCAAGAGCTCTGGATGATACTGTGTACCCTGCACATATTTATCTCTCATTGAGGTCAAAAAGGAATGGAACCCCTTTTCTAGCCCTGGCCTTTTCAGAAACGGGGATCTATCAAAATGCAGTCTCATTCCTTTTCCAATTACTGTATCACTTATCTTACAGGCATTTTAAAATAAAATATCTGGGCAGATTAGACAATGTTTAAATCTTTTGTCCTTGTACTGACCCAAATCAGGCGCTCTCTGCTTTGGAACAAGAATTTATCTTAGTTTATTTTGATGCAAGGGGTAGGTTACCAAGTCGCCCTTATGTAGATTGAGATTATAGCAAGGACAAAATCTTCTTCCAGCCAGATAGCATTTTCATGATTGCATATTTGCTGACTCCTCTAATTTGACCCAGAATAGAGTAAAGGTGAAGGGATGCTCTTCTGAGTTCTTAGGACATCTCTCCAGTACAATTTATTGAAAGCCATGGCCTACTTAAATCCATTTTTTAAATTTTAATTCTTTTTTTTTCTCCCATAAAATCATATTCCAGAATTAGTTGCTCAATCTTGGTTGGTTGGTTGGTTAGTTGTTGTTTTTTTAAAATTGTATTGACTCAGTTTTAAATGTTGCAATGTTAGCAATTCCATTTGAGGGCAGAAAGACCTGTTAAAATGCCAATATTTCCCGAAACTAGGAACAGGTACTTGGCCTCAAATTTTATCCTTTTTAAACAATAACAAACTTGCCAATCTTGACTCATGTTAAAAATTATATAGGGTTAGATCAGGTTATTATCTAGATGGGAGACTAGCAAAGAATTTTAGCATTGTATTCCAGAATGAAGTTAAAAGAAAAAACACTCAAGAGAAAGCACTAATTACTTCATATGGTGGCCAAGAAAATGACATGGCTGTCTGAATACATGGCTGTATTCCACTCAAGGGAAATTTCACTTTCTTAACAATCCATTTGTTTTTGTGCCTCTGGCATTCAAATTATAAACTCCCATGTGCAGTTATACTGTTTTCAACTGTCCACTTTACTTATATGTCAGTAAGTGAGTGTGTTGGGCTTTTAATATAGTCAACTTAGATAAAGCATTCCATAACTACATTGCTACACCAAGGATCACAGTATGTGCTATTTCTGGCTGTCCAGCTGCTTAAAGTTACAGAATCTCTGCCAGAAAAAAAAAAAAATTAAAAGCACCAGGGGTAATTTTTGACTTCAAGTACAAAATATTCTTCCTTGGTTTCTGTGTCCCATGCCCTCATTCCAGATCATTTGCCACCATCTCCCTTACTGTACAACTTGGTGGTTATAGTAGATGTGTGCTCAGTGGGATGGAAAACTTCAGAAGATACTTGTTTTATGGCATTTTAACAAATTATGGTTGGTGTCTATGCCATTTAAACATACATATGTTAAACTGTAAGTAGCCCACAGAATTTAATTGGCCTGACTCCTCATGGTCTTTCACAAAGTTCACAAAACCCAGCATCCTCTGTCAAGATGCACAAAGATCTTTTAAATTATACCTCAGTTTCCATCTTAGTTTTTTAGAGCATGATCCATAGAAGAAACCTCCCCAAAGGCTTTTTGGGTTCATTGGTTTTAGCATCTACAGCCAACACAAATTGATGTTTCCAGTTCAGCCACTGGCCTTGCTGAGCCACTAAAGTTGACAGTGGACATCTTTTCAATATATGTATCTTGAATTTAAATCAAGAATCAGAATCATAACTTGGCCCTTTAACGTCTAGTAGAAACCTCAACTCAGGCAGCATTTCCTTCTGTCATTTCTACTACATGGGATCAGTGATATTATGAGATCATCCATAAATAGCTCTCTTAAATGATGGAAGAGACCTACTTGTTTACATGCCTGCTTGCTTGCCATAAAAAAAGGGAGAGGAAGACAATAACCTTTTCTTTGTTTTCATTCTGTTGTTGAATCAAACTTCAGACCTACTTTTACTCCTGAAAAACTTCAGAAATGGTTATGGAAAAGTCTTCATTTTTGTGACGTCATTTGTGAACCAGCCATTGTGGCTTTTTAAAAAAAATAGTTAAATTAAACATGGCTCAGCACAATGTGTAATTTCATACCTTTTTCTTTCCTGATCCCATCCTCTTAAGTAAAAGAACAAGATAGTCTAATCACATATTTTAAAAATCCTATCATGTCATCTCTAATCTACCTTTCCCCAAACTAGACATAATTTGTTCTTTCAATATTTCTAGATAGGACTTGATCTCCCTTCTCCTCATATTCTAGTTACCAAGTCTACACATATTCCAGTTTGTCAGTATGTGGTCCTTAAAAAATGGTACTTCAAATAATACATATTTACATGTGGCTTTACTTCATCCTGGTAAGTGTACATAGCATAACATCCAAAAATTATTATGAGTTTGATTCCAATAGAAAAAAAAAACTTATTCTTGGAAAGTTTCTTCTCTTCTCTAGGCCAATTTCATTACTGTGCATACCAATCATTTGATTTTCTTTGGGTCATAAGCCATTTATCGATGGACAAAGTATTGACTCCAACAGAGAAATAAAGTAGCAGAATTTATTTATGAGAAAGCTGAAGCTTGTAGAACCAGCAATAAAATATACAAGGAAATTAAAATGGCTATGTTCTTCAAGACCAACTTGCTACAGCAAAGAAAGAAAAAAAAAGGAAACATTGAACAACTTGAGAAGGGAAATAAATGGCACAAAAACAACTTGATTAGGAAAGACAACAGCTGTTTACAAAAAGTGATCACATGGGTGAATTGGCGCATTCAGCAGTCATCAATCAAATCAATTCTAGTTTAGCATTACTGGAGATCATTATTCTCTTCCTAAAAGACTGCTGTGGCTACAAAGTGGAGAAGAAGCCTAGGCAGGATTACAACCCTCATTATCCAGACTGTGGTTATAACACAGCTGCAGGCTGCCTAACCAGCTGCAGGGGAAAAGTACAGTTTGGACTAGGAAATCTTCTGTTTCTTTATCTAGCAAGTGGCTGCGTTCAAACACTACACTGATTATGTTTGGATTTGGCTTCCACAGTCACAGTAGCTTATTCAGCAAACCACAAGCAAAACAATAATTAAATTTTCTGTATGAATGTTGCAAATCAATGCCTCTGAATCAGTCTTCCTTAAATTAATGCTTTCCAGATCAGTTGAACTTCACCACCTTGAACCAGAAAGTTGAAGTCCAGCACATCTGGAAAGCATCAGTTTTCAAGTGGTTGTTCTAATGATTGGAAACAAACTTCTTTCATCAACATCTTCTTGTATCACCACTTTTCAACTCCACTGAACCACAGTGAGATTAGAGTGGGGTCTTCAGCATTAGAAGCCTCCAATTCCTACAATGGAGAAACTATAATAGCCAAGCAGCAACTAAGTAACATTGGCTCCAGCTGGGGCTAAATTTAAAAAGCCACATGAGAAGGGGGCCACCAGGAGAGGACCAATAATGCTGACAGAAATGAATGAGCAACAAACAGTTCGAATATTAAAATATTGCCTTTTAAAGAGATAGTTTTAAACAACATAGCTTATGGAAGGAGAGAAAAAATACCAGTAGCCATCTCTTTTAACTACTTTAAATACCTGTTGTTGGTTACTAATATAGTATTTGAAATAGGGCACAGAGGCGAAAACACTGGACATCTGTCCTGTAGACCAGCCATAAAATTTGAATGATTGTGGGACCGTCACTATTCAGCAACAGGATTCATCTCTTAATTTTGCTCGAGGGAAAACCCACCCTTTCTTTTTAAGGATGAATGCTGTCCTAGGTCTTTTAAGGGCAAAGTAAATAAAAGTGCAATAAATAATAATAAAAGTAATGAACTACATGCTGACAACAAATTTGTGATGGAAAGTAACACTGAACTATCAGTTCACCTTTGTCTCATTATCTCAATCCAATGCCTTAATCTGTAGACAGTAAACATTTTCCCCATGATCAAAAGTTTTGGGTGAAAGGAAGTGGAGGGAGAACTGACTTTTCAGTTGAATGACTGTGGTTCAAATACTGTTTCCACTGGGGTTTATGCTGCAATCTTGAGTATTAGCAGCCTATGTAGTTGGAATGTTCTTTAGTAGGAGCATCAAAGCTCAAGATGTCCAAGTAATCATATTTTGGCTATTTTTCTAGCCTTTACCTTGCAGGACTATTCTATTAAGGTATATTGATCATCATAGAAAGGTTCAAAAGCAAGGAACAGAAAATACATTGTTTTGGAAAAGAAAAGAAAAGCACACACTCATTTCTAAGAAGTGTTCTTTCTTTTCCTATCCTTTCCTCTCCCTGGGCTATTTGAACAGACTCCTGCCTGTCAATTTCAACTGCTTTATTTCTGGATTGAACACTTAAGAGGGTAGCATTACAGAAATAGCTTTTTGTGCCATGCAGTAAAAATGCGCAGAAGACCAAAAAGCACTATTGAGGAGGAACACTTGGTCTAGTTAAACACTAGAACAAAATCTTCACTCCTTACATTAATAACCAATATACAAAATGGAAAATATTGCAGTGGGAAAAAAAAACAGCTAAAGTTAAAACAGGATTTCTTTCCTCCAACTGTCTTGAGATCAGGCAAGAAGCTCCAGCAGTGGTGCACTTAAAGGAGGACTCTCAACAAAATGTCTCCTGTTGAGGCAGAGCTGAGATGTCTGAGCTTTATGATGCTGTAAAGGGAGTAAATGTTTGATGCCAGGAAGCCAAAAATGGTCAGCTGTTTACAAAAAGTGATCACATGGGTGAATTGGCGCATTCAGCAGTCATCTCCATGTCGAACACCTGCAAGGACTCTGCAAGAGATACAGAAGGAGAGAAATGCAATCCAATTTCACATTGCAACTATATACACGGTCAGCAGATTTAGTATTTAAAGGCCAGATATTTTTTTTTATTATTTTATTTTAATTTATTTTATTTTAATCTAATTTATATGCCTCCCTTCTCCCGAAGGACTCAGGGCGGCTTACAATAAAAAACATAACATATACAACATATACAACATAAATAAACAACAAAGACATTACAAAAATTAAAATGGGGCAATAATAGGAGTTAAAAATTTATAATTTTAATTTTTTTTTAAAAGTAAGTTAAAATGGTCAACCATAGCCTGCTTGGTAAAAAAGCCATGTCTTCAGGTCACAGCGGAAGGAGCGAAGGTCTGGGGTGGTCTGAAGTTCCACGGGCAGATCGTTCCACAGGGTCGGCGCTCCCACAGAGAAAGCTCTTCCCCTGGCGCTGCCAGCCAACATTTTCTGGCTGAGGGCACCCTGAAGAGGCCAACCCTATGAGAGCGCACAGGGTTCTGGGAGGATGCTTGCTTGCAGGTGGTCCTGCAAGTACCCTGGGCCTAAGCCATATAGGTTAAAACCAGCACCTTGAAGCACACATGGAGGACAACCGGGATCCAGTGCAGCTCGCGCAAGAGTGGCATTACATGGGAGTATCGCGGTACTCCCATAACCACCTGCGCGGCCACATTCTGGACCAGCTGGAGCCTCCACGTGCACCTCAAGGGCAGCCCCATGTAGAGGGCATTGCAGTAGTCCAGCCTTGAGGT